>JAHZNG010002261.1:0-12665 GCA_027744375.1 Orchesellides sinensis | reverse complement strand
GTAGTTTAGTAACATAGACAAACGACATGCTTTATCATCATGATGTATTTAAAAGATTGAACCGCAAGCGGTATCATTATTGTTCTCCGTTGATTGTAAAACAACCAAAAAAATCCCGTCTTTTCCTTATATTATCTTGTTCGAAAATAGCGTTCCTATGCTAAAAGTCCCAGGTTACAGTTACCTTCTTCTCATTCGGACCAAATCATTCTCTCTGGTTTCACCGCATGTTATGATCTTTGTCTGCGTTCAGTTTTTGGTATTCATGCCAGAACAGTTTATTGGTTGGAAAGAGAAAAGGGACAATTAAATGGTGATTATCAGAACTCTTGTTTTGAGTCATGTGGCTCGTCATCATGCATCACCTTTCTTGGACTATCATTTTAGCTATAATAGGGATTATCTGAAGTGTATCAAAATTATGTAAAGTACAGTATACCTTACCTTAATCCGTTTTTACTCAAATCATTGCTTTAGGTAACTGCGAGTTTTTAAAGATTTCCGATAACGTAAATTTTTACTCGTGCTTGGCAGTATTTTATCAGTTTTGCAAATGAAACGGGATTGCTTCCATTTTCTTTAACTTCCTCTACAAAAACAGCATGAGGGATATGCTTTGCTTGTTTTACACATAATAAAGACTGACGGTCTAGCATGAATGAGTGAAACGCTTGAGCAGTGACTGTTCCTAGCTCCAGGTGAAAGTCGGGACTTGGCCCGTAGACAAATTACCAAGTGTAATGAGGTGGGCGTTGGCCTCTTCACTCATAAATTATACATCTCATGAGCCATGTATTCATTTTCGTAATAACATTTCATACTCTCTTTCCAGCTGAATTGCCATTGTTTAAGTCACGAAGAATATGAAATGCTGAAAAATATTGCCCTTTCTGACTTCTCGATGGTAACTTTTCAGTCTTCTGTCTCTCCATTTTACTTGGTCTCTCTGATAATGCATGTAACATGTCTTGTTCTGCTTCATGATAATCGTTTTTCCTCTTCGTTGCGGCATTTTTCTAAACCAGTAAGAAGTCGTAGAAAAACGTGGCATGATCATCTTCATACATTTATGCACATATTAATGCAGAAAAACGAATTAAGTAGATATATGTATATTTCCGCATGGAGCAAAATGGAAGAATGCCACTGTCTGCAGGTACATATTTTGTAGTGTGTAATCTGAACAAGAATTTACAACAAGAAGAAAAGTATAATTCTTTTCAGTTCGGCTCAATCTTCACGGTTTCCAAATAAGAAGCCATGCATTAGTCAATGGCAGCAAGTGGCAATGAAACTTTTTCTTCATTCGGTGCCTTCATCATTTAATTTGAAATATGTATTCTTATACTGCTAATTTACTATTGTGCATAGTACATATTACTTCTTATCTGCATGATATGAGTATGAGCCTGATATACATTTATTGTATAACAACTTCACGGCAACGGCAATCATCTTCGTATTGTAACGCACAGTATTTAGTCTCGCAGTATGTTTTGTTTCAAGGTGAGCATTTCAGCATTGCTTTCTTATTGCTCTCATCTTACGTCCATTAAAAGTGTGCATATTCAATCGTAAGTAAAGTCCATTTCCTCAGCTATGCCTGTGGCTAAAGAAGTAAGGTTAAACGCACCATTCCATTATGTACAATGGCAAAGTTAAGACTTGAAGCAAAGCTTTATTATTGCAAGCATTAAAGCAAGCAAAGAATATTATGATGATTGCAACACTGATAACAATGTGTGAGTGAGAGTGCAAGGTGAAGAAAATGATCTTCCATGAAAATTACCTTGAAGGTTTCTCTCGTTGGGGACGTTTTTTAAATGAAAGGGAGTTGCTTAAATTGTATACATAAGGCTAATTTCCTTAACGTTATTAAACCACACTCCCAGTCAGACGATATTAGATGTACAGCATTTTAAATCTCTGACTAAGCGTATTTTTGCTACATCATATTGTTCTTAAGATATTTTTTGTCTCATTTGAAATGTTTAAGCCTCTTTGTGAAAAATGGATTGTGCTTTTCATATAGTGAATTCGATTTAAACTGCTGAAAACGCTGATTTACTATGCATATAAAACAATAGGAGACTTCCCCAAATGCACATTGTTTTACCGTTTAAATTAAGTAGCAGCCTCTGGCTCCCAAAACGGACAATCATGCTGATCTATTTATTTTCATTTCACGGATAATCATTCCTCATTACATGGATCATTTTGCCGATTGTTATGAGACGGAAGTGAGTGTTTGTTTAAACAAGCTCAAAATGAATACAACGTGTGAACAATCTCAACCAACACACAGAAAAACGAGAACAAAAATCTTGTGATCTCCATGCATGCCAAAGCTATTGCAAAATCCGATTACAGTACCGATTTCCATGCAAACATTGCAGATGTATGGCTGTGACTTTCTGAAATTAGCTCAGAGTTTGCAACAGAAGATGAGTTGATGATGATATAATCGTGGGGATTTTCACAATTCAATTGCCGTCCATTCCTCCCTCATTTTACGATGCATTCCATGTCGTTTGCTAACTCATCAAACAAAAGTCATGACAGGCAAAACGAACGTTTACACATGTAATGTATTTTAAACGAATAGAATGTGTTTCAATGAATGAATCGGATGTTGATGTTGGTTGATGTAGAACAGGAAGTCATGACTTACCTGAGAATGCGAATACATAAATAAATACATGTGTTTGCACGTTATGTTTTATGTATACATCATAGTTTTATGATGCCGTATTGTACGAAAGAGTAGTTAGGTGAACGAACAAACAAGTAATTGGGAGACAATTAGGAAAATAATTTAGGTAGATAAAACTGGCAAAGTAAACCATTGCGGCGGATGTGTGATTCATGGCACCAGCGGCTGCTCCTTCTTCTTATACGCTATTTTCAAATGTCAACCTACCTAAGCAAGCAACAAGCCTTGTAGACTGATACAATCGCGAAATCCGAACCGATCTTGAAAGCTGCACTTGCATAATATATATTATGGTTGTATGCATGTATTTCATCTATATGTATTCCCAAGTTGTTTTATACTATGCCGACTCATATTATTATTATCTGTGGCCAAGGGTTATCCTATATAAATCCTTGCCTATACGTTTGAGTCTGGTCTTCTTTATCATCATCATCACATTATTCTTGTATGCGTTGCCTGCTCGTATAACGACCCATTTACTTAAACACGGCATAGTAAACGATTCTGAGACTGAAGCCCTACGACGGATTTTTCCACACAGAAATAGAACATGTGTTATTAATAATGTGTGGAAATTAATGACTTCCCAGAAAGCCTCTTATGATTGATTTCAGGAGCGTTCCCATTTGAGAGGACAAAGTGAGTTGGCATTCATATTAAAACATGAGCATAATGATAGCATGCATTGGAGAACTACACAAGTTCTATGTCTAACAGAAGCACCCACGCACCTTCCTAACCTGTCGACAATCCAAAAAAAATCTAGCATTATGAATGCGTTCACCATGTACGGCTACAAGAAGTACTTAGTTTGTTATAAACTTTAATTTGAAAAGAAAAAATGCATAAAAACCGTATTACCCCTACCATTGGTGAAGATCACACGGTATTTTTTATGTATTGTAAAAATATTCATTTCATAATAATATCTCGTGGTTCATGGTAAGCAAGTGGAACCTCCTAGCTGGATCTAACACATCGTAAAAACTTTTATATATGTGATGAGCCTTGACCATACAGCCCAGGGTAAAAACATTTCAGGATAATAAAACGAAATCCCTAATCAAAAACTTCCAAGAGAACACAGTCAAATCTTCATTTCACTCACTCAAAATCAAAACATGCCAAGCGTAGTGGTATTTTATTATGACTATGATTGCGTACGTTAGCTAACAGACATGTGTTTACCTTTTTGCACATTCATCCGCTCAAATATTACGTAAGAACGAGAATGAATATAACCAATCTTACTTTCATTCCTCATTCTGAATATCATTATGTCACAGTGTTCCTCTTTACAAATAGGCAATGCAATTTGTTTTTGTATGTTGTACCCACTAATGAAAATCAAAAGTATGTCATACGCGTTGAGTAGTTCTACGAAATAGATGAAATATAGTGTGTATGCGCACCTTGTTAACACGGTTTTTTACTATCACCGTTTGCATCGAATTTTACACGCATTGCGGTAAAAGATTTATTTACCAATTTTATTTTTAAAGCATAGCATATCATTATCATTACATGGTACGTACGCATCAACATGTTATATCTCGTAGTAAAAACCATTTGGTTATCTCATCAACTCCATATTACAATATATTTAGAGACTCATCATCCTCGGTTGGCTCACAACATTTTTTAAAACAAACTATTATTTTATCTTCAAAGTTTGTGGGCCTAGGGCGTGTGTGAAGAAAGACAAAAGGGTTGGAGTTAGGGTTTTATCTTTAGTGGATTCGTTTTTGATACTACGTAAGTGATAACTCGAAAAGGAAGTGAGTATAACAAAGGAAGAAGCTATGAAGCAACGGTAATAGTGTGTGATTTAAATGCACTGCGTAACTGCTATTCAGAATTTACTCATTACTGAAGGAATTTAGCATTTTCACAATGAGCTAATATAAAAATGCACCTGTAACGTTGTAGTAACTTAATGATTGGAACTCCCGGTGTGGTTCTGACTGATGCTGATGAGAACCAAGCCTATATTATGTACGTACATGATGTAACATAGATAGAATACAGGTGTATTTTATATCTTTACACAGGCTAATCTGCAAATCTGGTATGATTTTAAATGCATTTGCTCTGCAATGTGTATTGCATTGAATCAAAGTAAATTATTCTCAGACAGATCGCATAACATACATACATATGCTACCTTCAATACATGAATGATACACATCCGTTAATTCATTATCATTCGTTGATCCCCCACACACTCATTATGTAACTGTAACACATCGAACTATACGCCTGTATAACAACGAAAAGTCAATGTGTAACTGGTTGTATTGTTTAAACTAGGTAGCCCAATGAAAACAACAGATAAAAAACGTTGGACGGAAATCTATTAAATGGATTTTATGTGAATTTATAGGAGTTTTTTGGAACGTTATCTTCTAGTGCGAATTGTAGAATTTGGTTATAACAGAATTTAAGCAAATTTTTGGCATTGCTTAGCTTAAGTATGTAACATTTTTTGATTATTTAGGTTTGTTGGCTGAGGAATATACATGACGCATAAAAAAGTCAGAGAAAATTCTGTTACCCTACTCTAGAACCAAAAATCTTTTCGCTATAGTGGACTTCCTTTCCTTCACGCTTGATGTATTAGGATTAACTATGCGTTTTAAAAAGTTTATATGTGTATAGTGGATTATTGCAACTATTTCCACAATGATTTATTTTGTTTGAAGCTCATAGTATGGTATACGTATAGAGTATGAATTATTATACAAAATTTCATTTTTCATTTTTCATACAACCTTCAAGAAATACATGAGAGATACTTTTCTCTTTTAAAATAAGAAGAAGATTCATTCATTTACTCTTATCAGGACATGAACAAAGTAGAAATAAGAATTTTCTCACTTTTTAGTCAAAGTTTCCTATCGGATATGCATATAAGGCCTACAGATTTTTTTGCCTGGCAAGTTTTTTACTGAAAAAGACTGCTATAACTTGTCATGGACATTACATACACTTTTCTTACTTTAAACGCAGCCGTAATTCATCCACTCATCGCATCCCTCATTGTAATTTTGTGTTGTAAATGCAGCAAAAAATAGGAAGAAGTCGCTCATATGCAAATTACATGCATGGTTCCTCTTCTCCCCGGCAAAGTAAACGCCAAGAACCAGTTGTTGTGAATGAGCAATATTTTATACAGACAAAAAGAATGCAAAAGTTTTACCTATTGTGCTCATGTATAGAAACAGTAAGTCACCAAAACGTCTTTCGAAATGGGGACGAAATAACAGCTACTAGCTTCCTTCAAACCGAATAAATTATGAGTTATATGCACACTTTTAAGTAGTTATGATATTCATTCTTACTTTGCGCTTACAACCAGATACGACTTTTGCCTAAAAACAAAAGTCATCTCATCTTTGTTCCTCAATAATGCTTATATGCTAATACAGGGTGAAAATTTTCTGTAAAGAAAGGGGTAAGCCAGTTTTAAGATGGATATCGTGGAATGCGAAAGGAGCTAAAGAAGTTTTTTCCTCTCCTGCTTATTTTCACAAGATTATGATGGTTTAGATGATGAACGATAATCATAAGAAAAAGGGTTGTAAAACTATAGTTAAATTACAAGCAGCTTAAGAACTATAAACGAGTGAATAATATTCGTACATTCATACAATCATTATTTTTTCAACATGTACACACAGCGTCATCATCATTGCAGGGGCTTTAACCTATAACTTCACGATCAAGAAATCCAGAAAAACATACATAGTTGGCTTTTGCTATTGTCTTTGTCTATTTAAAAGGGTAAAACACGCGGACACATTATCTGTGCATACAGGAAGGATATGATGCTAATAACATACGAAAATAGTGCACAAAAATGTCTAAGCAAAAAATAGAAGTATCTAGTAGAAGGAAAATTGTTATTGGTACATTGTGCATTACGCAAAGAATGGAATTTTTTGGCTAGTCTTTTAAATTTGAAGAGAAAGACAAAAAAGTACACAATGGCAAATGGCAGGTTCCATACTTGAGTGAATATAAGATGTATATCTTCAGCTATTTATTTTTCCTCAAAATGCAAAAAGGAATGGAAAATTGTAGGAATGACATTAAAAACTGTTTTACTGCATCAGCAAAGGCTAAATATTATATGGCTACAAGATGAATGGCATAGCGGCAAAGCAGACAGAAAGGGCATTTTAGTTCCCAACATTCATTGTTTTAAGAATAGATGAGATGAGTCCAAAATAAGCTTGCAAAGATTTTTTCTTTGAGAATACAAAAGTCAACTCACTCTATCTCTAGTATTACTAAACACTGTTTTAGGTCGTTAATGTTTTTTCTTGTTAAAACAAACGATACACATTGAAACAGAGTATTTGCATAGTTCACTTTCATGTATAACATGTAGGTATGCGTAATCATATATCTCCAGCAGAGGAAGCCCTGCTTTTTATGTATCTTTAGTATACGAAAGTAATAGTGAAAATACACTGATAACATAAATATTATGTAGCACACAGCCATCCAAGCAATCAAGAAAAAAAGTACCATAACAAGTCAAGGCGAAAAGAATTTGTCTGTGCAACACGGCAAAAAATACAAGAGCAATTGAAACAGTAGCCAGAAATATTGTAGTCACAAAAAGACAAGTGTATATCTTTTACATATACGCAAGAATGAGAACAAGTCGCTCCCTATATATGTTTTTGAGAAAAAAATTGGGCAGATCTAGTGAAATAAAAGATACATATCTTTGTGAACCTTATTACACAAAGATGCGAAATGGAAAAGGAAAAAACCATGAAGCATGGAGAACGTTATCATGCTAAAGCAATTTCGTCATTATTACTTGTGAAGTAGTGGGATTTTTTAGATTACATGGCAAGCCATATCACAATCCTATTTTTCAGCTTGTTTCACGTCGAAGAAATGATGATTGAGTGGATTATACAGCAAACAAACCGCATATATACATATGAAAAGTCAGGCACCTGCAATTGAACTTAGGAATGATTTTATACCGAAAAAATCTTGAGTTTGCAAATAAATGTAGTATTATCCACGTCATTGAAGCATGCGGGATAAAAACAAATAAGCAAAATAATCTTTTGATGATGACGATTCTTGAACCAGCAAATCATGCAAGGATTGTTCAATAAATTGTCTACAGTTTACTGTACGCTTCACGCGATGTACGCAAGAATCAACACCAGCAGCTGCTGTGAATATCAATACTGTAAACATTGGAAACGATGCTGACGCTGCGTGCTGCTCTGTAATATACCTGTAATTGCATACCTCAAAGACACGTACCTTTGGTACTTCAATTCGAAAGGGATAGGATAAACGTTGAGGGAGAGGGAGCGAATTTTTGCAAAAGAGACTAGGGATTTGGATGCAGAGACAAGATAGCGTTCGGGGGATGCTTTGCAGAATAGTCCATCTTATAAACCACCTGCTTTGATCCCTATGATCCTTCCTGTGCGAATATAAAAGTGAAAGTGGATGGTTCGTATTCCCTTTTTTGGGTCTCTGGCCTACCAGTTATCAAGACAATCAAGTCAGCAGTTTGAGAATATCATCATTGTTACGTTATGATGATGTCGTGTAATGATCATTATGTATCTCTGTTATGCGATGAGTGGAATGCAACACTCAGTTTTCGCAAAAGGACTTTTGAAATTTGAACAAAAGTTGGCAATAATGTGATATGAAAGTATGAAAGGCATGAAAACGTTTATGTGTAACTATCATGGAATAAAATGCGAGTTAAGGATTATAAAACACTAAATCTCACACAGAGTTTAGATTTTTTAATGATGCAAGCATAAAACATGACCGATATATGGATTGCCACACATATTTTTGTGACGCATCACAAAACTCAAAATTTTAGGTGTTTCCAATAATAAAAAAATTTGGAGTAGGAATATCCTTTGTATTATCCTATAATTTCATACTTGTCTAAGGCCATACTCTAATAGCTTGTCTGGTGGATCACAGAATTATCCTTAAAGTACAGTTATTTGAGGAAATAAGGCGCATTTTGAGATCATTTTGTATGGAATGTGGTTTCTTACAATACAAATAGAAAAACAGATTCACTCTACTAAAGCGGATGTATTTCTATGAATTTACAAGTTATGTAATTAGTACTCATTTTATTTACGAGTTGCTTCAAGTTAAGTTGATGATTTTACACACGCTTAAACTACCTGCAAAAATGCCATAAAGTTAAGTATGAGAAACATTTAAAGGCTACTTCTGTAATTGCTAATGATAAAGCCGTATTGTTTTCCATTGTTTTTTTTTCATTGAACCTCAAAGCAGCTAATGATTTGGAGCGAGGATAAGGAATTTTCATTGCAAAACTTGTGGATAACATGACACTATATACTACACGCAACAATGGAGGCAACAATGAGTATATTGTTTGTATTTTTCTAGAAAAAAAACTGGTGCAGTCCTGTAATCCCTTGCTGTGACGCATACTACTTATTTAACAAAAATAAGTGTAGGAGTTAGTCTAAGCATTTTATCAACAAAAATGAAAAACACATTGTTAGGTATACTTATAAACTGGGTATAGTGTAAAGTGTGTAGAAGAAAGAGAATGGTGTACTACGTGCCGTAACAGTAATTATTGCATAATTCCTAGTCAAGGTACGAATCTCTGATTATTGTTATTATTATTACTTTTATATTATCATTATCATGATTTAGCGTCAGCCTGCTTAAAGCTACATAGATTTCAATGGGAAATACTTAAAGCCCTTAGCCCAAGTAAACACTTGGCTTGCCAAGTTAGTCTCTTGAGACAAGAGCCATCATAAATACCTAGAGCGTGATAAAAATCATATGAAAACTTATCTAAATCAAAATACCAGAAGAAGGAGAAACAGTAGTGAACCGTCATATTCATCAACATCTCAGTAAAACGTCCACAGGGACAACATACTGTTTTACGAACAATATTACAGGGAACACAACGGATATCCTTTTACCTCACTGCGTTCACTCCCCGTTTTTTCCTTAATGAATTTTTTCTTGGGTTATTGTAATACTTTTTTTCGCATTCCAAGTTAACGAACTGTTATAACAAAAGCCAGTAATTTTTGCACCTAGTCCAAGCCACAAGACAGAACAAAACTTCCTCAGGCTACTATTGGTGTTTTAAACTGATCCACATTATTATTACAGTTTACATTGTATTCAGTTCTTAGGAACAAAAAACTTACTGAGATTTACAAACAATGTAGTGCAAATCCCACAAATGAAAAATTGTATTTTTGCCAACCAACATCATCATCCGTTTCACCTCCCTCTGTGGTTATTTAAATGGCATTTAAACAGCAAATCAACATGAGATCTTTTAGAAATGCGATGTATGCAGGATTTTCTGAAAAATTACACTGCATACAACAGTTGTGGCAGTCCGACAGTTCATGACTATTGAAAATATTTTTTGTTTCACCCTGCCCGCTTTGTTCATTTAAATGAATCGACTACACATCTATGCGTGGATTGATAACTGTGTCTCAATCTCAATACGAAATGAATGATCAGCAGTCTTTGATCAAAATTAGAAAGAAGAACCAACTGCATAAAAACAGGCTACACCCGATAGAATTCATCAGGACTGAATTTTAATAGCCATTTTATACAAGTCATTTTGCAGGATTGCATCCTATTGTGATAGTTTTTTCGGTCAAACGCACCTCATCTCCGCCACCGTCCTTCGCATCTCCCCTCTAACATATTTTTTGTCTCATTCTTATGCATAAAAACTATTATTGCATTTCTTCTTAAGGCTGATTGTTGAATTACAAGTTGAATTGCACAAATATACAACCAGTATAGGTAATAAAAAACAGCTACGAGTTGCAGTGGAGCACTAGTAGCATGGCAAATGACGTTTGGTGGCAGCTAGAAAAAATAAGTGAGGTAAAATAACTGTGCCTTCCTGCTTTGCTTACCTCGGTTGATGATGATTTGCTTAGTGTGCCTTTTTCTCGCTTTAAATACAAGTGCGTAACTTAATATAATGTACCTACATACCAAAGCATCGCACCATTTCGTATTACTCGCGTTTAATGGGATTATATCCCAGAAAGCGACAAAGTAGCAAAAAAAATCAAAAAAGTGACATAACAGTTATCTTTTCTTTCTGCTTGATACTACTAACTGCAATATTATTCTAGTCAAGCGAATGCGGCAGTGAAGTAACTTCTGTCTTGTTTTTATAATTGTATTAAAGTAATCCTGAACGAAGGTGTATAAGCGCATATCTCTTTACAAGACATGACATTACCTTGGTTTGGATTTTTCTTCATGACATGACGTTTTGTTATACACAGGAAAAGATTGCATACATTATTGCTTTAAATATAGTTTGAGGACTGGCTTGGTTATAGAGAAAAGAACGGATTATTGCTGCTGTAATGCATCTCGACTACTTTATATATAATATTTTTGCACGACCATACATACATAATGCGTAATAAAAGTCCTCATGAAAATGTCTAAAACTGCCATGAAATTCACACGCGCGCTCAGCTCAACTCTCGGGTTGTTGGCTGTGCCGCTAAAACAACTGAAAAATTCATTTCTTATTATACATATTACTGTCTATCATTATTTCTTGCACTGCTACTATTACGCCTACTGTAATAATAATATTATACTTGGTACATATGATGATTGGGTTGTCTATATGATTTTCCTGTATGCAGATGATAACACCTTTGATATGAAGTGCTATTCTTCTTCATCATCATGTGTGAGAACCGGTGGTTGGTCGGTGAGGGAGGTATAAAATCGTGCAGTTATTTAATGCAAACTCCTGAAAAATGTGCAACTTCAATTATACTTCCTCCCTGCAAATAATAATAGTAATGCCTATGCTATTGAAAATGCGTGCAAGTTTTCAAAAAACGGGAAAAATCCTATCGTAAAAAATTATTATTTTTACCCGTCTGCAAAACCAACACCGTTTCAGTTTATGAGTTAATTTTTGTGTGGAAATGGTATAAAAAAGTCCATCAAGTGTCACGTTGAAATGCCAAGCCCATCATAAGTTACAATTAGGGAAGAATAGTATAAAATATAAAAAACCACACTGGTGACGGCATAAGGCTACTAGGACTATGTACTTCTAATAAATCCCTCATCGTGTGACTTTTACACGTTCCAAGTGTCATTATTCATGACAATAAATACATAGAATATACGGAAACCGTTGGGAGAGGTGTTAGAAGCGCTGTGCACAATAATGATTCAGGGGGAAAATATGATTGTTGCTTCTTGAAATTAAAACGAACAAAATTTATGACGTATGTGGAATTTCAGAGATATTCGAAAAACACAAAAGTCATGAAGTTGATGCTTTAATGATATTTAGTAGATAATGTAAGCAGCACACATTGGGTATCATTACTTTTATTGAGGCAATGTACGTGTGTGCGTGTGTGAGAGGAAGTACTCAAAAATTTCAAAGTAATCAAAATCTTAATCCATGTGGCAAAATTGTATGTAATCTTGCAATACTAGATTAAATTCTGAAATCACGCCTTCCTCTTCTCTGGAAGTAATATTTACCAACAATGTAGCATATCATAAACACATGTGAATAGATTACTATTAGCCCTGCAGCATCAAACTCATAAGCATAATTCATGCACGCCTAGAATATTATTCATACCACTTGACGCAATTATTCATGCTTTAAATTTATATAGAAAAATGTACCTTTCATCCAACTTTTATGTGCATGTTCTCTGGCCTTTATCGCACATCTGCATGATTCTTATATGCATTTCATATAAGTAAGTTTACATTTTATATTCTTGGATAATGCCCAGCCTTTGCAGACCTACTATTATCATTCATGATGCATCTGATTAAAAAACAAGGAAATGCACTAAAAAATCATTTGCCTTACCAGGGTCGTCTCATTTTATCCAAG
>JAHZNG010002260.1:0-14112 GCA_027744375.1 Orchesellides sinensis | reverse complement strand
ATCCATGGGCATTCCATGATAAGCAAATGACCGGCCGTTGCTAACCATAATTTTGATGATGATGATGATGATTAATGCTTCCTCTAGCTGTATTATCACCTCTCTTATATTGGCACTGTGCACATAACAAAGTATAGAACTTATTTTGCGAAGTATGAAACATGTAGCATTTGTTTGGGATACACATATACGCTTCCTCGTCATGTCAAATGCCATTTTCTCACATCTGCTGAATGGAGTGCAGAAGAGCACATGCTTGTGGTGTGCCCTGCCAAGTGATTATCTTTTCTTTAGTCACTTGCCTCCTAATATGCTTTCGGAAATTCTCTTTTATAAGATTTCAAGCGAGTGTTGAAAGATGTTGGAAAAATAATCATAAGTATATAATCTGAATGAAGTATATCACAATTGCCTATCTCCAACGTATACATACGTACGTAAAATATATGGCAATTTAGTAAAAACAGATTTTTTTTCTGAGATTGCTTTTCTCTTCAAATTGACTGTGAGTGAAGGCATGCAAACTGCTGTCGCAAAACGATCAAACTTTTCATGCAAAAACTGTAATGGGTTTATGGTAATTAGTTCTCCATATTTCTAAATTCTGCAGTACAAGCTTTGATAAGCTTGTCTAAAGCCTTATTACTTATAACTTAAAATCATTTAGATTATATTTGAAATTACTGGTTTTACTGATTTTCTACGTCTTACTTCATTTATCTTTGTAGGCCATAGACAGTAACATTGACCATTGACTTCCAGGTTAATGAGTGTAATTCTATTCTATTGAAGAGTATGAATCCATATTTACAAAAACGTTATATTGCTTGAGCCGTTTAATACACATATGTACTTTTAGTCTCTGATCAACCATGATATGAACTTACTTGATTCATCTTCGTTTTTATTTTATGATGTAAACAATTTATGTTTATTGCCACACTAACCTAAACAGGATTAATCGCTTCCATTAGCCATCTTCAATGGAACGTCTATGAGCCAATTTATTAATTAAAGTTCCATTAGGACCCATCCTGTTTCTATTCATTTCTGTACTGTGTCTTGCACCCCTGCAAATCCCCGTTGAAAACAACATGAACTTTTGGAAATGTCCTCCTTTATCACAACAACACTGTTTCATGATACAATGCTAAATATCTAGCAACTTGTTCAATTCCAAGCATATCTTGCTTAGCTGCATTGAGCCATATGGCTAAGATACAAAGGAGAAATATGCCATTTCAGTAAGTTTAAATTCAAATCTACACAAGCTGCTTAGGGACTTGACCTCAACTGAATCCAGAAATATTAAAGTTGATACTATTCTATCACGACACGGCGCACATTATCCCTTACTCTTCTTGGCATGTTGCTGACATGATATAGAGATTAGTACGATCACATTCCCTTACAATTGACAAGTTTACATGTTGGCTCTGTCACTGTTAATAAAGGACACCCAGTGAAGTACGCCTGAAGCGTGTATTATGCTATGCTCATTTAAACAGACATGGCTCACGGTACGTGTAGGAGATAGGACGTTAAGGTTTATTTATCCTGTTAAACAACCATCTACAGCTATGTAGCATGACTGACGTTTGAAAAGTTTCGCACATCATGGTGGTATTCATATGCCGAATTCTACTACCAACTACAAACCAAAACTATGGTTGCTTTGTTAATACTTTGGCAGTAACTCAGCATTTATGTATGACCAGATTGAAAAATCAGTTGGATGGTTTCATAATTCAATTAAGCTCTTATTTAGCTCAATCTAATAGAGATATAAGCTTATACAGACAAATTCATGTTTACATAAGTAGAACAGAATTGGAAGCAGCCAATACATCCGAAATTAGTGAATACAAATTACAAGTTGGCGAATTCTTTAAGTAACAAATACAATATTCTAAAATATTGCTACAATAAGTAAAAGTAATTTAGATTTTTTACACGTATTTCATCACGAATGAGAGTTTCTAAAATTTCGGAACAACGAAGAAATTTGCTGAAATGACATGCAACTCAAGTTGAATTACTTGAATTATTTTGCTTTCTTTACTTTCTCCACCTGTCAGCCTTACTATATTACAACTGTAGCAAAAAGTTAACACTGGAATACTAGAAAAGTAAGATGATGTTTTAATTAACTTGAGTGGTAAGGCCTTCATGTTCATTGCGAAACTTTTGCATGGCGGATATAATGATGTGGTTTCGTATCTTGTTTTACGGACAAAGCTTAGCCTTATCAACTTTTCATAACCCCTTACAATACCGAATGCCGGATATTTAACGAGAAAGAATTCACGCAAAAGGAAACCTGATAACAGTCAGTCATTTCTATGCAGACACTCACCACCAACTCGCCACCAAAAATACATATCTCATCAGAAATACGCTTATAATTGTATACGTATATAAGCTTTTAGTAAGACGATTTTCACCTCCTACTCACAACTTACCAAGCAGGAAGACGCAAACCCACAGGAGAGTACTTGTCAAGCTGGACATTTGATAGGAAAAATAATACCTGTGAACTTTTCTACTCTTCATATTTCTGCTGGAGGATCTATCGTACCATAAGTACAAACATAAAGCAAAAATGCTAAGAGATCACTCTGTTACACGTGAGAATGCTTTTACACGTGTTTTTCTCCGGCCTTTATTTCGTGTATCTAATTTCGTACGGCTTCGCACTAGCTTTCCTTTGACAAATATTCGTAGGAAGCTCTTGTATACTTCCTTTCTATTTAATTTCCATTAAAAGGCACAAAGGACTCTTGGCTAATATAATATGGAAGACACCAAAAGCATAATATAATTTAATATTTAAATGGAACCACAAAGGGCAACGTATACTTGCTCCAAATTTCAAAATAAGTTATGTCTGCCGTATTTTTTGGGCTTCACTTTCCACTTCGTTCTACCATTCCCGGCAGAGAGAACGGTGTGTATTAACCAAACGCAGAGAAAAGATTGAAAGGGAAAAGTATGTGGGCTTGTTTGTAAGGACAACAGAAAATCACATCACTACAATTATACCAAAGGAAAAAAGTACAGGTAATAATCACAATATTTTATGAGTGTATGGTTCAAAGTAAGTGTTGAGAAAGAATGCGACAAAGGCAGCTTTCTTTCATTCTTCTTAGTTGTACGAACTTCTGATACTGGCACGACACGACAAAAGTTTTACTAGAGCCCCGGTGAAGAAGAGGCGTCACATGCAATTCTTCCGAACTCTTCAATGTACTTTGTGTCTATAAATCTACATACAACATGAGAGTAAAATTTTGTAAATGTATGTAAAACATATAATTCTCTAAAACATGTGTAGAAAGTCAAATGGGCACAATAACAAAAATAGTAAACTAGCAAATGGTGACAATAGTTGTCGTCTTCGAAGAAGGCACACAAGTATTAAAAGTTTATTTCACGTAGCAAAAATCAAACACATTCTGCTCGGCACATTTTTTTCTTCAAAGTATAAGCATACTTAACTAATATACAATATATATGTACTACATCATTACGGCGTCAGGAGCGTGGTACAATGTTTCAGCGCAAAGTTACAAGTGTTGCCGGCGAAATGCTAACTAAACGAAGAAAATGAGTTGTTTAAAGAAGTTGTCTGCGCTTCATTGAGTTATATATTATGAATGTTTTGTACATACAAACACGTAACATGAAGGCTTGTATATTATGGAACAGTGTCAGTTAGAAAAACGGCTTTGAATTTCATTTCTTTTTTACGTTTTTTCACTTGTCTTTTAGTTCTATATTCTCATCTTTGCAACTATAACTTTATCCATATGCATATGTATCGCACAAATACTCATATTTATAAACTATGCACTAATAAGTATATACATACATAATATCACCCATAATAACACTTATAAATTTACACATGCAAACCCCAATGCTTCAACCTGCTCCATATTACGTTATGAACTTAATCAAATTATGTGAATATTAAGTCTTCCTTCACTTAAAACGAACGTATTCAAAGAGCTTCACTGTTTAAGCCTATTAATATAGATGAGAGTATAAAAGCAACGAGAAGTAAGCTGTTTATTGGCATTTCTGTTCCTAAGAACGATGATTTAATATCTTTTACGTAACCATCTGTATCATTTAGATGCACTTCATGTGCCACTCGTAGGATATTCCGACGACGGTATCAGCGAAAAACCTGTGTGTGTTCTTGGGCACTTTTATAATCTCTATCCTATCCTCATTCGTTCTTGTCCCCAAAACCATTTTTGGGCTGTTTGTTGAGCTCCGTAAAATATGATGCACGTTCATACTACTTTGCGCTCGATAGTGTAAGATATAAGATAAATCAAAAATATTTATACCAATTTATACAAAATCTGCTGATAACACGAATTAGTAAATTTACTAAAATTAGGGCAAACGTGATAGAACCACTTGCGAGAAGTGTTCGAAACGTGGGCTTCTTTTACACTTGCTTACTTGTTCTGTCTAAGTGTCAAGAGTTCAATTTCTGAAGCAATGACTACTATTCGAATGTAAATTTGAGTTCTATAGGTTGGTTATTTAATCGAATATTTTAGATTGCGAGTTTACGTAGGTAAATTAATATAAAAAGAAAGTTTCTTTAAAAATCTGCCTTAACTGATTGTGAACTTATGGATAAAACTAGAAATCCGTCCGGGACGGGAGATCCGAAGTTACTCAAAAGACGGCAAGGTTGTAACTGATTAATATTCATGTTGAGATCTAGAAACAAAAAAGAGTAAATGCCCAAACATTCCTATTTAACATGCAAGCTACAGCAGTAAAAGTGTTAATCCAGTAAATGGTCGGGCTTTCATTGCCAAACACAATCATAATGCTCCTTTCTGTTCTGCATAAACATACATAATTTAACTGAACGTGAATAAAACGAGAGCTTTTTATAACAACGCGCATACAACAGTAATGACTTCCATTCCATGATCCGATCGTTACCATTCAAAGAGAGTTGTCAAGAACAAGAGCAGTTTGGTCTGACTAGGAGAATAAATCCTTTAAATTATATGAATCCCATGTACAAATCCATACGCCATACGGTAGCCAGCAATAGAAAGTAGATGACTATAATGTTTATAATGTACCGTTACAAATTAGGCCTAACCACCGTTGACTGACCAGAGTGTATTTCATCCTTCATGAGTTCCATCATTACTCTGGACAAAGTTCATGGGCAGCAATGGTACTGACATTAATTTTGTATGAACGCGGGAAATGTTTCGTTTGTCCTATTTCGGTTCTTTCATTGTTCCAGAGAAATGGGTATTTTTTCGACAAACATAAACACGCAAGAAAATAACAGACATGACATGATTCCATGAAGAATTATTGTGTACACTACCAACTATGCCCATAGCTATGCTAACATTTGGCATTTAGTGTTATTTTAAAAAGTACATAAATCATTTACTACGTACATGCAACATTTTTTGTTACAAAGAAATCACATTTTTGTAATGCCTAGGAAGTTCTCGTGTATTTTACAGATTTTCTATAAGAAGTTGGACGGAAGGATGTGCATAGGCATATGTTGAATAAAGTTTAGTTATTTCATGTCCAGGTTGTATAATAATCATGAGAAAATCTCGTTGTTTTTCAATATGGTACACTTATAACTAGACCTTTGGCGGTTTTATATCAGCATATTATCGTGTGTAGGCATCAGGGTTGAGTTTAGCAGAAACAAACTAATTTACGATCCTCATTTAACGTAAGCATTCTATGTTTGGCAATGACAGCTGGCAGGTTGCATGCTTTCCCCCAGAGCAAATGATTATGTTTAGTCTATAACACAAACATCGCATTTGTACATATTCCAAATTAGAATAGCAATAACAAGGATATTAATTCAAGTACCTATATTACATACATACATATTTATAAAAGAGAATAATAATGCTGATACGCATGAAAGTATGTACAGATTTTTAACAAAGGATACATGCTCTATTATATTGTATTGCATATGCGCACATGTTGATTTGAAATCATAAGAAACGACGTAAACCCTATCTTTCCATCAAGAACTTTGTGTGCATGACTAGGTAACGCTGTTGTTGTACAAGCGAAAAACTTTATGACTTGTTTAAGTATTCATATCAAAGGACATCAATAAAAATTATCCTTCAATGAGCAACAATCGTTAATCCTGACGCCTGGCTTTGCACAACTACATGCTTCAACTATAAAACATAATGGTGTTTCCTTTTTCATAGTTCCACCGTAGTGTTCCAACAAAAAGCATCTGCTTTTTTATTTAATGCTCATCCTAAAACTAAATTCCAAAACATGCAAACACAATTTCGGAGTTAGATGACGACTACCTTTTGAGTATTTTGATATTCAAACATCACGTGTCATCGAAAGGAAGATCTGCGCAGTGCATACATATACTCTAGATGCTAAGCAAATACAATTCGGTATGTGCATTTATATTTTGTTGTATGAAATCTTCGAAAAGTACATACTTTTGTACTAAAGTGTACGTACAATCACGTGATTAAAAACATCTTTGAAGCAGACATGGTGAATAAGTAATGTTTGCTTTTATTTCCCCATATATATACCTATATATGCTCAAGTTTACATTGGGAAAATGGGAAAGAAAAGTACACTATTTAACTAACAAAGTTTGAAAGCAAGGCGAAAGACTTTTAGGAAAGTTTCAAGTTTCCAAATGAATTTCTTGGAAACACTAAAAGTCCGTTAACTGAGTAAATTCCTTTTAAAAACGGAATTTAAGAAAATGTAAATTCTAGAATTATGACCGGATGATAACTTTCATGGAAAGTACGTTTATAAAAAAAATGGTTCCAATCCAACCGTTAACAATACGGAAGATATTTAGTAATAATTAATGACTTAATTTTAAATTGAAAAAATTGCCAACGAAATTTTAAAAGAACGCTTTCAATATTGCAGGAAACCCGTAGAAACTTTTAAGATCTCCCAATGGAGAAATAATGGTATCTTGAGAAGGATGGTGTTTCTACTCGTACGTCGTACAGTCTATTAAAATCATATGCAGACATTTCTAGTTTAGAACGCTTTCAATATTGCAGGAAACCCGTAAAAACTTTTAAGATCTCCCAATGGAGAAATAATGGTATCTTGAGAAGGATGGTGTTTCTACTCGTACGTCGTACAGTCTATTAAAATCATATGCAGACATTTCTTGTTTTATAGTGGACAGACAAATCACACATTCCCATCCTCAACATCAGTATAAATTTACCTAAACATATACATATACACAGTGGTTGTTAGTAATAGTTTAGTGAGTAAACTCCCAGCCAAGTAAAGTAATAAATTGTCTGTATTTGTATGCATCAATCATATGAAAATGCAAAGTAGAACACGTAAAACAGGATTGCTTGATGATAAGCCCATGGAAGAAGCAAGTATGTTCATAAAACAAAATAAAGTATATGCATTATGCAAGTACTTAATGGCGAAGGCGAAAACTATGTATGATTCATTTTACGAGGAAATCCTAATCAAGTACATATGTACGTCTTTAAAGGAAGGATGCAAGCCAAATCTCTAACCAGTTTTCAAGTGGGAATTGAACTTTCACCACACAAGATGGATTTGAAAAATGTCTTGAAATTCGATGCACATACTTATTTTTCAACTCTTACAAAGACATCCTAATGCCACTTACAATGCCATGAAAGCATGCATAAGATGAGTGAAACTTTGTAGGTCAGAGAGGACTCTAACGACTCAGGATGCTAGCAAAAACACGCTAACCTTTATGCAAATACACGTATATCTACCCTAGTGTATGTTTCGTAACCAAAGATTTTCGGCACTTCCTTTGAATAGAATGTCGAAGTGTTTCCACTAACTCTCTCTTACTTTCACTACATCAAGTCTTCTTCAGTTTGAGTGAAATGGAAAACTTACCACAGTGTCAGTGCTCAGTAGTTATGCTAGTCCTTTAAGATGGTCATGAAAAGTAAACGAGTTAAGGATTCGTACAGATTTGATTTTCTGTCTATTTTCTACAACTTTCTCCTGAACAAACGCAAGTAAAAGCTAGGTAAGTTGACTCAAGTCTGGGAAATACACACACACAGTGGGAAACCATTGTCCTCACTTCGTATTCTACAATTTTGATAGCTGAGCTTTGCTACCTCTACTCCTGCTCCAGTTCATACTCTCACATTACAGAATTCTAGTTCCATCCCAAGGGCATTTGCTTTCCAACTTGTACCAGCTTTCTTCGTCCTTTCTCCAAGAAACTGAGGCTCTACTGACACTCCTATGTTTGCATGATTTGCATTATTGCCCACGGCGCCAGTTAGCGCAGATCATCCTCAACGAAATTACATAAATTCTGGCTATAAATCATCTGAAAAATTCCTATAGTATTACCAGTGCCCCGCTATGTTCTTATAACATATAATGTAACATTTGTCTATTTTAAAGTTATGAGATTCTATATTTTTAATAAATTTTTATCAACTGCGAATGTTTTGGCAGTATTAGGTTTTCTGATGACTTTCATTTTCCATAAATCAAGCTGCAATCAAAAGCATCAATACAAATGCTGGGATTTTGTACATCGGGTGAAATCACCGTTATCCCTTGAAGCTATTGAAGTGAATGTAAATCCGCATTTTGCCAATTGAACAACGAAACCATATTATAGTGGCAATGTAACGTGTCTTTTTTATGTTTTGTCATGCGTGCGCACTGCTCACGCATGCGACGAATTACAACATATGTTTACAAAATTTGAAACAGACAAATATATAAAAAGTCTTTCATAATGTTTCTACATATCCGCACTTACATATAAGCTACTACGGGCAAATAATCGCGTACACAGCTGAAATATTGTTGGTTTATTACAACACAGAACACAAAGATCTATTTCTTTTCTGGTTTTTGGAGAAACGTATGCCAGCATGTTTCATACAATTTTAATACACTGCAGCTGTTGAAGGATACATTAATAACAATCATATACATGTGCTTTTGCATATACGCGTTAAAGAGAAAATACAACTCTACGTATGTATATTGTATGCATTCATTGACGTATTTTCTCTTATCCTTATATTGTGCAACAACAAAATGTAGATGTGGGTGTTGTTTTACAGTGGCCAGTCACTATGTACATGAACTATGCATGAAGAGCAATAGGCTCATTATCATGTAGTACAATATTTTTATGCTAACTCAATTCGCCTTATATTTTAATGCAATATAACATTCCGTATAGATATAGAGTTTCATTATGTACATCCATTTTTATGATGTTCGCTTCGTACTCGAAAGGGTACAAGTAAAACAGTGTAGTCTTAGTTGCATTATTCCAAGAAAAAATCATGTAGATATATTCACAAATGTCTTTTCTATAAAAATATTAAGTTTGTTTCTGCTGCCAAATATCGGATTTTGCTATATTTATCCATACAAAATCTATAAGAAAACACACAGTACATTTTGCCTTTCATATAAAAAAGCAACAATAAAAGGGGATGTAAAGGAACGAAAAAATCGGCCAACAGTATACTAGCTGCATCAGTACAGGCAATCTACAACCGAATAAAAAACAGGCTTAAAGCCAAGATGAGACTAACTGAGGAGAAGAAACAACTCTGATCTTATTCGTCTTCTTTCCACTTTCTCCACGTAATAATGTGTGTAGAAGCTCAAAGCACACAAGTACCCTTTCTGGAGTTACAATGAGATTGGCATGCAGCAACAAGGAGAGAATGTTAGAGAGAGTTTTCTCTCATGATGATAATATTATGATATGGCTTCCTCTTTAATGCTGTGATAGCCACCTATATATGTGTGTCTCCCTGCCTTATTCCACTAGTCAACTTTCGTCCGCTACTCTCATCCTTTCGATTCGTTTAGTTTTGTTACTAGACTCTCATCCTCTCTTCTGAAGCGCTTTGGCTGTCGATGTGCTGCAAGATTCTAAGAGAAAATTTTCTATAAAAATATGCATTAGAGTACAACTTATAACAAAATGATCTATATATGTTAGGGCAAAGTACGTGTTTAAGTATATGAAAACTACTATATATAAGAAAAAATATAAGGCTTTATATTATCCTACGTATATCGCGTATGAGTTTAAAGTACTTGCTCCAACCTTACTCAGAGGGAGTTGCATGTGTACAGACTATCATCATCAGCAAACTGCAATACTCATAGTTGACGATGGAGAAACAAGATGTATGTGAAGAGAGTCTTTGTGTACCACTGATTTTGGCAGCTGTATGCAGTAAGGAAGAACACGCAGTCTTCTCTCACACTTTACTCCTTCTCTTTTCCCTTACTCTTCTTGGGTATAAATATTGTGTGCTTTTACTCTGCTCCTTTTTGCGTGTGGAGATGGTATGTATGACTGCAATTTTCTACATTGGCATCACATATTCTTATAACACTGTTTTACTGCTTCCCTTTTGAGTCTAGCCTCTCTCTTTCCGTAACTCGTCGTCGGTCGATTTTCCTCTTTGCTTTCAAACCGTAGTAAGATATTTTAGTCATACTCATACACACAATGCCAACCATCCTGGTTTTCGCTGGTGTGTCGTGTGTAACACACCCGAACTCCTACCATGTTGTTACTTTACTGATCTCTCTCATGCATTTTAGGATCTTTTACCATGTCTTTTCATATGCTTTTGAAACATCACCACCACGGTTTGAACATTTACCATGGTATGAGTAGTAATATTATGTAGAAGACACATTGCAACACGAACTGTTAGGCTAAACGCTATAGCCCGCTTTATTTTCTGTCACCAGTCTTAACTTACTGCATACAACCCGTAAAGCTACATAGGACGACTTTAGTATAAAAGCTTTCTTCATTCTCTGAGTTGCTTCGTTTTTTAGCTTGCTTCATTCCTTTCTGGCTGACACATTTAAAAAGAGTAGCACATTTGGTGCACAAGAACAGTTTTCTTTTCTGCTAGCACGGATGCTGTGCTGCTCCCAAAACTCGGCTCTCGCTCTTAATAATACATAATAAGTTTGAATTGGTACATCAAATTTCCATACGACAATTGGTTGACATCTTATTAAGCATCATCCTTTATTTGCTTCCCAATACCCATGAAACATTAAAAGATATCCAAATATGCAAACTATTTAACATTCGACTAAAACTGAACCGTGAATTGTGACTTACTACTTTGTAACTAGTTGCCAAATTAAAAAATTGATATTTTTAGCTGCATTATATATAAGGAAGTTTTGTTTGCGTGAAGGCGAGGCCAAAGAATTTACATAACACCTTCAACCTCACTTTCACTACTCCTTTCACTCTGTCATTGCTCGCAGCTTCGTCTCAATTGCGGTGTTTGACATTAAGTATTTATTGAGTGATGTGTGATAGTGATCAAAAACCTATGTCGTTGGTGCATGCAACTAATTTTTAAAACTGTTCTGACTGTAAACTTATTTGCTCACTACAATCGGCCGACGGAGAAACTCGCTGGCAGAGTCAATTCCACATTCTTCGTACATACAAAGTACTTAAGTAATTAACTACCTTAACGCCTCGCTGTGGAATGGACAAGTTCATAACTTTTACATTATCATCACAATCATCATCATCACCTTACTGAACACAGTACAGACAACAATATCAGCAGTAGCGAAAACGCATGCAGAGGCTGTCACGCTGTCCTCATTTTTCTGTCTCGTTGAACATCTTTAGCTTTTATTGGCACTTTCTGAGTCTCGCTTGTATAAAACCATACAAACAGAAGCCGCAGGTTTTCTCTATATGACAAGGTAATCTTCGCATGCCATGCATGGCAGAGTCTCCCTAAAAGAAGCTCAAATTTTGAAAGTGATACTGTGCTACAGTGGTGGTGAGCGCAACACCAGTTAGGATTGCTTCTCTAATATCTGACATCGCCCAAGCTTTATCATCAAAAACTATGCTGATGATGATGATGGTGACTACAGTGGCATCAAAGAGATTTTTTGTGCTGACTCAGTAGTCCCCAACATACATATTATGTGAAGTCAAAAAGAAGAAGGAAGGAAATAGGTCTCTTTCATTGAGTTGTTCCATACTCCTTCCATGCAAAACGTCAGTCCGATTTCTTACGCTCTACTCTTTGGCCAACAACTATAACTGCGAGAGAAGTAAGTCATATTAGTAAAAGTCATTGTAATGTCAGAAGTCAAGCGAATCGAATGTATGTATGTATGTGTCCGTTTCCTTCGTTCTATTATTGTAATTTGCTCGTTCGTTTGATGCAAACAAAAATCGTGCCACAAGCTGCTACCAACTGGATCTATGGGTTTGGACATGCTGTATACTCATGCATACATAAGTCATGCGTATCATTTTTTGGGCATTTGTACATGCATTTTGAGAAAAGACATAGTATTGCATTGGTAGACACAATATCAAGTCTCTGTCAGCTTAAGAAACTAAATACGGAATTGATCAGGTTAACGCACGGATTTTCCGTCTGGAGCCCGTTAGTTTGAAAAGTAGCAAATTGAGGAGCCCGTTAGCATGAAATGATGAAATCCTCTAAAGTTACCAGTTTAATCAAGCAACCGTACACAGGAAGAGGAAGGTCAAGAGAGCGAGAATGATGTATTTCTTTCCGATTACATAGATAGATAACCATGCAATCCTTGTATCACTCTCTTATTTGTTACGATGTTGGAAGTTGAAATCCTTGTTACATAAAGCAAAGGACAGTAGTAAAATGCCTGTGTGGGGTAGGCTGAAGAGGATGTAAGTAAAATAGCATGTATAGGCGTAAAATCGTAGGCGTTTCCTAAATTTAAATACTCCATACATTATGGACGTCAAGCTATACACATAGTTTGTTCTAGAGAAGGATGACAGCATGCAAAAACTTTCTTTTAAAGATAAAATATTAGCAACAATACATAGGAATGGAATTCACTGGAAAAAATGCATTCCTTCCCTCTACGCTAGTTTTAAAAAACATTGGAATTTTTATGGGCATTACTTTACGAACTTGAAATTGCTCCCATTGGCATACTATGTAAAAAGTAAACTAATGTTGCGATTTAATTTTAGTATTTAAATACACAACGAGAAACTGCAGCATTACATACTGGAATCTTTACTGTTTTTGTACACGTTGTACGAGCCCCGATGCGGAACATTTTATGGCGAAGCGTTTCCAAGATGAACGCTTAGGGGACTATGCGACTCGGTTTGACAATGAATTGGCTGCTATAAGGTAGCTCAAGTAAATTGGCATATGAGATAGGAGTACTTTCACAAGTCTACCTTGAGTCAGGTAACAAAGGCCTAAATTTATATCATTGGTTGTTCTTTACGCTATCTAATTGCATTATCGTCATCGTCACATGTGTTAACATGAGTGCCAGTTTGGGCGATTATAAGGGTTTACATGAAGTGTGAGTTCTCAGTGAAAGCATTCGCTAAACACCGGTACCCATGTAATTTACAAGCGTTCGTTTTAATGAATTTACAGCATAACATATTGTAGCTAGAGTTAACTTAAATAGGAATTAAATTGATATTATCGTTTGTAGTAATTAAAACTCTTGTAATCATCTTGCATTTATAATCACTCTGATTTCAATTTAAGATGTGCTTTGTAAAGCCAAGGGCAAGTAATGCGTTTCAATAATAATACATAAAGATGCCTCTAAATACACCAGAGACAATTTTTGAGATGTAAAATCTTTCGCAGAAACTATTGCATTCGTCACCATCTTTGTACATCATCCATTTCTGTTCTTGAAGGATCATTTATCATGGGTAAAGTCTCCCAAAGTAGCTCAGATGTAAAGAATGTAAATCATGAAAAATACCTGCAATCATTATACATCCTACATATATACAATTGTACATACATACGTTGCATCTGTCCATAAGAAATATGTAGCATTAGCCAATGTGGTACACAAAACGTCAGGTTCCATGAATACAAAAGCTTCTTTTGGAAAATATAGGACAAGCCTGTGAAAAAAAGCCACATTCCTGACAGTATGATACATGATAAAAATAGAGCTGCTTCGTCTCCATTTTATGGCAATGGTTTGTCATAGTCATAAATAACAATGTAAGAGACA
>JAHZNG010002259.1:0-15661 GCA_027744375.1 Orchesellides sinensis | reverse complement strand
ACGCGTAGTTTATGGTTGGCATAATGGAGCTCTGGAGCATACACATGCTGAATACATTGTAGTTCTAGACAAAACACCGAAAAATCAAAACTCTCTCTCTTTCTCTTCTGTCCCTATGTCCCATGGGACCATTTTAAGCAAATTAAACTCACGTTGCGATTGCTAAGCTGGGTATTGCATGGAGTAAGTCATAAAATTGTTTGTATTTATGTAAACATGCTTTCTGCTTTGCTTTGTGTACAGCACTGATACAGATAATCTTTGTTACCCTTTCTTTAGCGTAATCTATTCTAACTTCTATAAGAAACCAAGCAATGGAATGACTATGCAAATTTTATACGTAGAATGTAGTTAAGCTGTTATTTGAAGCTAAATCTTTTAAATAAGATGTCTTTGGATATATTGAATTTATTGTGTGATACTATTTTTTCCCACATAATTTCAGGTGGTTCTAGTATTATGCAAATTAAGACCGCAGTATTCCTTCTCACATACCCGCAAATCTCCTCCGCAACTCTTGGGTATGGTTGCGTTAGCCATAGCCCTGCCGCCGCCGTCTGTCCATGAAATTCGTTTGGAAACAGACATGTTCGTCACAAGGCTTACCTTTGACTTTAGAATAGTTCACTGTGAACCAAGGTACGTACAAAAATTGATTTTAAACATTAGTTATCATTAATTCTATACTATTCTAGTGTTTTGAACTGGTGAGAAATAGCTTTTAACTTAAACCTCGGTTTCAAAGGCATAATTTGTACAATAATGTTAACTACTTATGCGTATACACATGTATATACTTTTCCTAATGTATAATTATGGCATATAGAATACATGCAAACTTTAACATTTCGCCTGTTATCCTCCAGCCAGACTCATATTATACATTATACATACCTATGATAATTTTTTTAAACGCCAAATCATAAATTAAGTACAGGGCTCCAACTGCCGACTACTGTTGGTGTTGGTGGTGTCGATATCCATTTTCTTCATACGTTTAACTTTAGTCTACACAAGAAGCTATATGCATTGCAGAGTCGAATCCAGTTTTCCTATTGAATTTCACGATATTTTTCTTATCTTACTCTGTAATCTAGAATTAATATGCATAATTTTAATGAAAAACAAAGGAAGAAAGAGTGAGTGTGGAAACTTCAATTACAAGTTTGGTTGAAAACGGAGAAATTGCAAGGATATACAACTGTAATCATCGTTATCATCATTCCAATTATCATAATATTGCCAGAACTCAAAAGCAGCCACTTCAAGTTATAGTCGGCCGACGTTATGCAGGCAGACAATAGGAAGGTAGTTACTGTCTTCTAATAATGTTAATGCAAGAGGAGTTGCGTCGACAATGCTTTGGGCTCACTCACACACACAAAACCAGCAACAATCCAGTATTATGGTAAATCTGATATGACAGCTTGTCCACTTAACCATGATCGACTCAAATCGATGGAAATTATCATTCTCTGATCTTTTTTATTATTATTACGAGCACCACACATTACACAGTTGTAGTACATAACATTTTGAAACTGAATAAAAATCTATTATGCATGAAGAGAGAAAAGTACAACAAGGTGAGAATCAAGTTAACCCTTGGCATCTTGTTAGGTGACGAAGAGAACGTAAAAATTTACAGGTAAACTAGCTATTTTCCGTAACGAAAATCTGGTTTTCTTCAGCCTCTCATCGTTTTCAGACCAATCCATCCTCTGATGATTATGCACATAATATTATGAGTAATTACGATTGTTGTTACCTAGTTAAGGGAATTGTTACCACTTCAGCAGCTTCTTGAACTCTTTGAAAATACAAAAAGGGTTATGCAACCAACGCTGGCGTGCAAAACTATTGTAGTGGTCGAGTTATGTAGGAACAAAGTGTTGACTACTCATCAAATTTTCTCAGCGTTAAGAAAGCACCGGCAAATAAGTGTGCGTGTACATATTACGTATATATACATATCTGCTACAATATGAATATCTGTCGATATGTATATTGCGTGCACGTTAATAAGACATGATTCTTGTTGTTTTACCACTAACAATCATGTTTTTTTGGCTTTGTTTCAATTTCATATCATCACGGAGTTTTTATTTCATTATTGAATTGCCCGGTTTACTAAAAAAAACTTGTAGGAATTATCTTGAAGTAGATTAAATGTGCTTCTGTTTCGATGTAAAATTATGCATGTATGCTAACAAACAAGTTGTGATCATATACTTTTCCTTTCTAAAGTATCAGAATGACTATTTGTCCAATTAAGGTCAAAGTCCCGAGTATAACGAACCTTTAATTATCACACGATATGTAAAGCTTCAAATTGCTCAAAGTAACTATGAAAAATTAAACGGATCTAATTATGGCATGGACAGTTAGGTTTAAACTGAATACACCTATGTATATGTACTGCCTTTGAAAATGGGGTTAAAAGCATTTAATTGTGATGGCAAAAGTTTAATATAAGCATAATTATAAGTTTATTGTAAGCTTTGTGATTTTGTTTAAATTTCAGGGTTGCAGAACAACTGGAATACACGTCAGAGGAGTTAACGGGAAGAAATATGTATGCATTATGTCATGCTGAAGACGTGAGCAAGCTAAGGAAATGCCATGTTGATTGTAAGTATTGTAAAACATAATCGAGTTATGTACGCATTTATCTTATCGCACACGTTTTTCTCTCAAGCCTTATGATACTTCACCACTTTGATAAGCAACAAACAAGGCTGTCTATTATTGCAAGAGGGAAGAAGTTGTTTCATCATGATGATTAGTTTAATAACAACTCGTTAGAGACAATTATTGCTATTAGTCTATGAAATTCATATACATGCTCATATACAAGTATTAAATTATATACATTATAATATGTCCGCTACACTACTTACACTTGCTCTGTTGTTGTGGGGTAATTTATGAGTACTGGGAAATCACTTCGCACCCCATTTCTATTTTAGTCTTCTCTTAAAATGTACAACGTGAATAGATGAAAGTTGTTTTTGAAACTTTACACGGATGCTGGATTATCAAAACCAGAAATTAATTGTGATAATGTAAATTCTTTTATAATTCAACGAAACGGATTTGCAATTAAGTTTAACCATTAATAATACTTGGTTAGAAATAATCAGGAAAATACTTCACCCGACAACTTAGATAATAGACAGTTTTGGGTGTATTACAAAGTAATGAGTATTTATTATGAAGCATGAAACCGCATATTAATAGATGTAAGAAAGGAATCTGATGATTTACTTGTTTTTCTCAGTGTTGGCCAAAGGGCAAGTTATGAGTCAGTATTATCGGTTGATGAACAAAAATGGTGGTTACACCTGGATGCAGACATGTGCCACGGTTGTATGTAATACCAAGAATTCCGATGAACAGAGTATTATTTGTGTCAACTATATCATAAGGTAAACACATGCGACTAATCGATGAAGCTTATTTTGAAACGGTCTAATTATGGCAAAAAATAATTCAAACAATTTTGATGTTTGCAGTGGTAAAGAATATTCGCATGTTGTAATGGACTGTTGTCAGCTTGAGCAAGAATGTCCACCTACAGTAAAACGAGAAGTATTGTTAGATGACAATGATAGAAAGTCTCCAGACCAAGATTCCTCTGGTAAGGATTTTATTCATGATTTTTGGCGCAAGAAATAATTTTTCTGACCCAAACTTTTCAGCAAAATACACCAAACTTCATACTTATAAATAACAATATAAATCTCTACAGATGGAAATGGTCCAGGCCGGGATGGATTGGGTGGGCCACATCACCATGATTCATCTAAATCCCCAGGAGCACGCTCAGGAGCGGGGTCAGACAGGTCGCCAGATATACGAGATAGTTGCGCTGGTCGTGAAAGGAGAGCTCCAAATAGTACTCTTGTACACCAAAGATCTACATCCAACAGGCACTCTGACGAATCCAATACGGTAAGCAATCCCGTTTTTTACAATGGATTTTTCGTGCACCCATTGAACCGAGTGTATTTGTGTTACAGTGAAAGTATTAAAGAAAGTAATGACAAAGCAACTGGTATTCGCTTTCTACCTCTTTGAGTAACCTTGCACTTTTTCCTAATTTTGGAAACATAAATGTTTTTTCAAAAGGTAGTAAACAAAACGTAGCAAAAATTGTAGCGTTTCTCAAAAGCTTACCAAAATGAGGATGAATCGTGACCCGAAATTTCATTAAGTACGTGTCACAAGCGTGTAATAAAATACGTGATGATCATACACATTCTTTCTTACCTACTATTGAGAAATGTTACAATGTATACAAACACGAGCGTGCAAATGAAACTTTAGGTTTTTCCTTCGTGCATTGCATCGCCACAATAAATTCCTTTGCAGCTTTACCTTTCTCCATGCACCGCGTATTAGTATTGGAGCAATTTATATTCTAGTTTTGTCCCCACGCGAAAAACATACGTACATGGATTTTATAGCGTGCTACTGTTTTCCTTGTCATTTTATTATAACTATGTGGTCACTGAAACCAGAGTATGGGGTTGGAGTTTAAAGTAAAGCTATCCCTTATTGATCGGCACATGTTGACTTATCCAGGTGCTCCCGGACTCGCAGCCATTAACCCCAATATCGACATCAACCTCCGACCATCCGAGAACTCCCCAGTCTGTTCGATCTTTAGACTCGGAGCCAATGATTCCACCTCCACCAGCAGCACCTCCAGTTCCAACAACCATTTCCGGGAAATCCAGTGGAAGGAAACGGAAAATGGATCGTGCTAATGCGTCCGCAAGCCGAATATCGTCATCTTCTGCTAGTTCAACGAGTATAGATGAGAGTATTTCTGCAGCGGCAGCACTTCATATGGATGGAAATACAAGTTCCCGAGGGCATGGAAGCAGTGGTCACACTTCTAATTCACATTCTTCACCATGTGCCAATAAGCGGCAAATAATTGTACAAAATGAAATGATGGAGAGTCCTGTATCCAACTCGGTGAGCTCCACTGGTACAAGTTCCTCTGGGCAAGGTCACGGAATCAATGGGAATTCAGGACATGAAAGCGGAACCAGTCCGCATACTAACAGCACTGACCCTGATAATTCTGTTGAAAGTGGGAGGTGGAGGAAAACTGGAGGTCAAGCTTGGGATGCATCCGTAAGTGGAGTTTTATATAGCACATGTATAATACTGTGTAACCCTAAATTCATGTAAATCATACATTTTATGTATGTTTGGTCCTGTTTTAATATAGGGAAGCTCCTCAGTCAAGGATTTGGAACAGGTCATGTCAAAGCATCTTCCAGGACGGGACGTTGACCAAAATCCTGCAATTGTGACCTCAGGAATCGATTTTAGTGCAGATTCCTTGCTTCGCCAACCATCTGGCTCACGCGCTGGCTCCGCCATCCAGTGGGTTGGAGCAGGTGCACAGTCTGGACCTGGCCTGCCAGTGTCTGCCCTTCTCCGGCAATTGTGTGCTTCCAGGGAAAGTGTAATACGTGCTAATGTACAGGTATTATACTAATATTAAACACATCTTCAAAAACGTATTCACATCAAATCTGATTTTATTTAATAACTTTTGTTAAATTTTTGCAGGCTGCAGCTGCCGCCGCAGTTGTTGCTGCAAGAGGTGCAGGCTCCTATTATCCAGACATGAGCACTGTCCAAAGCGCTCTTCCAACTCCACCAGGTTCTGATTCATACGGAAGCGAATCTCAATTTATGCTGAGCTCGCATCAAAAATCTGCATCTACGGGAGATTTCCCTTCTCTAGTTCCATATACAAGTGTATCTTCCTATGATTACCAGTCAGCAATGACACCCCCTGCCTCTGTGTCACCCAGAGACAAACCTTCGTATTCGACAGATCCAGCAAATGGATATGGAGACGCCGCAGCAATCAGTGCAACAAACACTTCCTTTAGACCACCACAATCATATCTGGATGGGCCAGCACAACCTTTACCTTTGAAACCTCAGGTTTATGGATACCATCCACACTCCGCCTTGGAATCTCAGTATGGCAATCCTTTGACTGATCATTCACAATCTCAGTTTTATCCACCACCTCACACAGGGTTTCACCTGTACCACCCAGGTAAACCATCTCCGTACGGAGACTTAAAGAATACAAATTGGTACTCCACAGCATCGTAAAATTCCAGCGTACATAACAATAAATGTATATTTAAATAGTAAATTATATGATTATTAATAAATAAAGTAAATGTGCAAATTTCATCTACACAATAATAATATCGGTTTTCTTCGGTATTACTCATTCCAATATAATGTTACCTGTGTAAGTCTCGTACATTTCCAATATTTGCTTAAATAAGGAGCTGGTACAATGTGAGGTACCATTGTATGTGATTTGCTGCTTTACTTTAGGGTTTTGATTATGGTGTCAAAATGAAGTATTTATAATTAAAAAATAATGTTATGTTAAGATCATTAGTCATCTTTCATCTATTTATTAAACCTGCAAATATCGCAATTACGGTTGACGGTATGATGCAATTAATTATCAATGACCTTCAAAGCCAAAGATATAATATTTCTTCCAGGTTTGTATTCTAAAATCCACTCATTGGTTAATATATAGGTAAAAATTGATAGCTAACAAGTTTTTAAGAACTAATATTGGTTTTGAATTCTCGATAATAAAATTCAGGGGGAAGGTAATATGTATTAATTTTCCCCATTTAAAGTCAGGTTGTCTTGATATATTCCAAAACAATGTCATTAAGTAGCATTCCAAAAATCAGGTACAACATAAATACTTAGGTTAAACTATNTGTCATTAAGTAGCATTCCAAAAATCAGGTACAACATAAATACTTAGGTTAAACTATATCTCATTAGAAGATTGCAACGGTTAAATGTAACGTAAGAACGGAATCTTGTTATCATATCAGCTTCTTATCAAATTATAAAAAAAAATTGTGGGTCAATCAATCGCGCAGTGAAAGTGGGAAAGGTTGTGAATCAATTTTAATTCTCCACTACAAAACGTAAACGTAATTATTCTTCAGAAGTTATTTATAGGATTTTCAACATTACGGTATATTTGCTACCTCCTCGATTTCAATTTCAGGAAATATTACCTATAATATCGCAAAAAATGCAAAAGGGATACTAAATGAAATTTTCGTTACCGTTCGTTAGGAGAAGGAAATGTTCATTCATTTACATTATGTAAAAACTATAAACCAAATCAATCATTGAAACATGTTTGCATATCTAGAATTTCTCATATTACTGCAATACATTTCTATTTTTAACTATATTTTGAAATAACAAGGAAAGCTGTACTTTTAATGTAAAAATAAAAGTGTAATTAAAATTTGCCATGTAATTATTACTCTAATTACGTTAACCTTCATGTTGTACATATAAAATAACACAAAAACCATGTTATATATTTACATACTAATGTAAATGCAAGATTAAATAATTTACAAATTATTACCTTATCATTATTGCTGTAGTTGACTTCTTTTAAATCAATGGTGAAAGCACCGGAAAGTGAAAGTTGTGCTGTGCTGATTGTTTCTTCCAAAAATGTAATTTACACAAGTATTGAGTAGCTGTACTATTCCATTACTGGAGATGTTGGTTATTATAAACCCCTGCATATGGTTTTGCAAATCCATTTTGTACAGTAAACTATGTCAATGTATGAAGGCATGCGTATTCATTGGAAGATATTTAACCTTTGAAAGAAGGAAATCTTGTTGTTGATAACTATCAATATACATGGCGTATACGATTATAGAGTAAGAATTTCTATTTATTATTGTGTAATTAACTGTACAGTTATAAATTATCCATTGTAACTTATAACTAAGGAATTGTGAATGCAGCTATTTATATTTGTAAAAATATTTACAGTCAGCAAATTCGCTGACTGAAGGTTTGTTGGAAATCAGTGTTACGATTTACATGAAAGAAAATAATGAGTCAAAACACGACTTTTTATTAATTTAGAATTTTCAAAATAGTTTTATTACGTTATAATAGTAAATTGAACCACACGAAACCCTAAAAAGTGTTTACAAAAATAGTAACACCCGAAATATCCATACCAAAAATTTGCCCTGTTCTAATCTAAAATTTTATTAGTTAAATTTATAAAATAAATGTAATGTTCGTAAAGTTGCATACAACTACGCGGTGTTGAATTAATTACTGTAAGACATCAATTATCATATAATGTAAGATAGTATGTTATTCTTACCTATCCTACCAGGTGAATAAATCAGTATAAATATATTTAAATTATGAATGTTTACTTTCAATATTGTGTATTGTAATAACTGTATTAAATTGCTTTTTATAGATCTTCGTGTAGTATTAAAATGCAATATTGATATACATATACTACTTCGTTTTTATTGTTAAAAGAACACAAAATAAAAGTCTTCTAATTTGCGAATCGAAACGATAAGGGTTTAACGAGTATTAATTCCATAAATATTTTAATCATTTGCCTTCTCCGTCATCCGTTAATACTAAAAGTTACAGGAAGTATTTAATGGGGTTAAAATATATGCATAAATATCTATCTGTATCATATGTCATATAGCTACCATTGCCTAACCATTTCAGTCTACGGAAATCCTTCTGCATATAAACCACAATATTTAGCTATATAACTTGAGTCTTTCATGAAATTGCTACATTTATTTTTAAATGCAAGGCTTTCAGAAGCCCATGTTCTGTATGATGGGATATATATCTCGTGTAAGGATGGAACAAGTTCATGCAAAACTTGCTTCGCATTAGGGTCATCTTGATCTACAGAATCGCAGTATATTATCATTAAATACTTTAAATTTGACAAGTCCCTTAAAAAATCCAGCTTGCCAGAAAAACCCCCTAACTTTAGTTTCCGAAGATTTGTCAAGTGCTTGCTACTGGGAAACGATATAAGTATTTTCGGCACAAATTCGGGTTCACCTTCTTTTTTTCCATACCACGCTACCTTTAACTCCAGACGTTCCAATGTATGACCGTGTTTAGATAAACAATTGTGTAGCAGTTCTGTACATTTGACACACGTTTTTTCATTTCCAAAACCATTAATTTTAAGTGACAGAGATTTAAGAGTAATTTCTGCTGTGCTTAGGATTTCTAGAATCGCTTCTGCATTTGGGTCTTCCGCATCTACCCTTAGAGTGTTAAGGGATAGTCTAGGCTGGGGCCCTGAAATAGCCCGTAGTATCCCAATATCTAAGGGGTAATAACCATTTGTTTCTAAATGCTCCAAATTCGGACTTCTTTTGATAACTTCCTGATACAGTTCCAAGTAAGTCAGTTGGCAATCGGAGTCATCAAGTTTAAAAAATTTCAAGTTTTCCATCGCAGCAACATCATAATTTAATGGTGTACTATCCACTTGACCCTCATCCTCCTCAGTGGAACCAATTGGTAGTCGCTTTTCAGATAAAACAAGACCTCTCAGATTCTTTAGATATTTTGTAATTTGTTTGAATCTCTGTACAGTAGTATGTGAATGATGCAAAGCCACTTGGAGATGCAAAATATGTTCCCCAAATCGTTCAAAGAAAGCAAGGTTATCATCAAGATTTGAATGGCATCGGCATATTTCTATTTTAACGATTCTGGAAGGGAAAGGGTTCCATTGACTAAGCAATGCTTCAGTATCTCGTTCATGTAGATCCGTACGAGCATTCAAAGTTATAACTTCATTAAACGTCAATTGATCCACTCCATGTTTCCACTGTTTACAAACTAGACGTGACTTTTTAAGTTCTTTACAACGCAGGTTTCTTAGCACAATGCTGATTACCTATCAAATTTTAATTAAATCTAAATACTAAATTTACTAATAAACATGTAAAACAGGAGCTCTACGGATCAAGCATTAACTCACCTTTGGTAAATACATCACATGCGTCAGGCTTTCGCTAAGGATCCTCCATTTTTGACATACTTGTCTGCAAACCACAATAGTGGTGGGGTCTAGAAAGGATAATATTGCAGATACAAGCTGTATAGAATACAAAACAAAACAAATATTAGGTCATGAAGTAATTTGAACTGACTCGATCGATGAACAACGGGCTCTTTACAAATGTATATTGTGCATATATTTGTACATGTAAGCGTAAAATTTGCATGACTAACTTCAGGTGGTAGATATTCCATGGCTAAATCAATCTTTGCTGCTGCTGTCTCCGAATTTACGTTAAACACTGAGGCGGAACAGACCTATTGGACCTTTTAGCTCTCTTAGTGTCCAAACAAAGTTTCACAGTCCTAACTCCATAAACTGAAAAAAAGCTACTTGCAAATGGTTCTCCAATTTTTTTCAGGAATGTAGAATATACTTTATTTTTTACTTTTTATCTATAATTCACAGATCTCACAAAAGACAGCAACAAAACAAGATCAAAGATGGATGAATTCTAAACAATAAAAACAGAAAGACACCTTATTTTACCGTGCTTGCCTTTAATCCAATTCTACAACTTATTATGCCCTGTAGGTTTCTGAGATGAATCACGGTTCCATTCTAAATTTAGCCACTATATAACTAACTCGTACAGCCAGTTCTCAAGAAAGGTGTTGGTGTTAGCGGCTATCCTTTCTGTTGATTTAGAAGGATGTGTGCATTGCGTGGGACCGTGGACGCCACATATGAGTGAATTGTTGTATGTCTGAAATGAAATTATGTAATACATACGCGATGATACGAGCGCGCAGTGAGATCGTGAGATGCAGTATGCATGCACTATTTTGACTTGCATATGCAAAAAGATTTGTACTTTGCAAAGTTAATCAGTACTCTGAATGTACGAAACTATGTAATCCTAACCTGCTTTATCATACATCGACATAGTATAAAGTACCTATGCTCTAAGTTTGGTGATTGCATTTGTTTAGATAAAACAGTGACGCCAAATAATGTTGAATCGAGTAATATATAACGTGAAAATCATCAGTCATAAACAGCTTACGTATAGGTCTTAGCAATACGTGAATACTCATATCGTCACATTGCCTTTTTGTGAGGTGCACTGCCATATTTGTATGCGTGACGTACTTTCGCGTGGGTCAATAGAATGTATATTGCGATGCTTGATGAATCCAATAGCTGATAGGAAGAAAAGAGCCCAAATTGGGCTACTGGACAAGAAGATTTAATGCATGTGGCTAATAGTAAGTGTAAAACTAAAAGAACTTTCAAAGCTGACATAAAAGATATTCAATATTAGAGTATAAGAAATCATGACATCCTTTTCATATTTCCAAGCTAAGGTTACTTTCAGTTTCCACATAGTTTCCAACGATTTTCCTGTGTCATGATGTAGCGACATATTATGGAACATACCCTTTGATTCAGAGGTTCAGGCCATTACTTCCTTAGGCCTTAGGTTTCTGCTGTTCATATTGATATTCTACATTTTATGAAATAGGAAGAGAAAGAAGAAAACATGAACAAAGTTTTAACAAAACTTGCGATGCTAATTGGGTTTATTTCATGATCATCAGACTATCAATAATCTCGGTTAACAATGCGATGCTTTCACAAAAAACAACGAAAGGAAATATAATTTTTATTTCCAATAATATTCTGTGGAGTACTTTTGAAACTGTTACAATAACACTCACTCTGATTATGATTTCTACACAATTTATTCTTGTGAAGTAATTTGTCGATTAGCTGGTTATTCGTGCAAATAAATCAAACCTGAGAACCAGGAATAGTCTATTTACTGATCGCTATAGCCTTACTTTAATAGATTCCACGAAGAAGTCGATGTCATGCAAGACTGCAGTAAATACAGCACGCAACCTGTATGTATGTACGTATGGGTAATTTTTATCTTACATTTTACAAGTTTAATACATCATCCACAGCCGTAGTGTTTTAAAATTTATATTAAACTTACGTCTACGAGAATTAACAAACAAAGCGGTAAATCCACCTCATCACTCATTCAATATTTGGTATAAAAACGATTCACACGTTGTCATTATCACGTTCACTTTCAACTTACGTAATTTACATTCATTTTCTCACTCCTCGGAAATACGTTTTTACAGTAATTGTAATTGATAACCCACGTGTCACGTCCAACAATATGACGTCGCTCGAAATAGTAAAAACATGTACAGTTCGTTCAGAAAACACGCAAATGTTGTTACTTAATATGCGATTTCAAAGTACAATCATACAAATATAGCGCAATAATAACAACGAAGTTCATGACCACGGCAGCGACACCCATTGCAGCAGTAATACAGTGTCATCCATATCCATAAGATACTTGGATTCGTATGTATATTTATCTTATACTATGTCTGATACAGACAGACGCACATCAACAATACAGTCAACGTCGTTGGGAATACATCCCCAGTTTTAATACTTTTGAGTATCTACAAGATCAGATTCGCAATAATTCCAGAACATAAAGGTTTTAGGGCAGCTGTTAGCATTCGCAAACCTTTTTATAAAAACAAAGTAAATTTTTTTAACAGTTTGGATGTTTTGGTATTAAACCAACAAAAAGTATAATGCCAATTTAAAAAGAGTATCTCTTTTGCACTTTAATGTTTTCAATTTTCCAATCCACAGCGTAAATCCTTTTGAACAATTTAGATTTAGACTGAAAAGTACTGAATGTAAAGCACATTTTTATGACAGCATGTGCATTAATAGACAACTAAGTCGGATTCCCTTTAAAAAAATGGTTCTTGAAATTATTCGAAATTTTGACGATTTTCCCAAAGATTCAAGCATAGCAGTCTAACGTAAAATTTTCATTCGTAAGGGAAACACTTTTTAAGATATCTGAACACGTAATAATAAGGTTTGATTAAAACATATCGTACAACGTCGTCACTGTCGAATTCGGTTCGGTAAATTCTGCGCATGTATTCAGACCTTGAGAAATCATACAATGTACAGTATGTTTTTATCAATAATAATTAACTGCTACTTACATGTGAAAGTGCACAAAATCAAGTAAAAAGATAAACTAATCAACGCAAGGGTGTTAAACGTTTCCACTGCAAGTGTATTCATTACAATGTCATACGCAGTTTCATTAATTGCATGACTGCATGTCATAATAAATTTCGTGTATTTACAATTAATCACTTATAGGTAATTCACGTCGGCTACCTAACTTGATACACCAAAGCAGAGATATTCCTTTGCTATAACATAGCTACAAATAATGGGCTATTATTATTAGTCCGACTCTGACTCCTCGATATTTTGCCCACCAAATGGATTGTGATTCTCTACTATTAGCAACATTTGTTAAATAAGTATTATAGCATATTACTTTATTACGTAAGTAGTAGTAAATAACTTAACTTTCTTAGCTGTCCTAAACTTAAATGTTTAATTAACTAATCCGATGTTAAATTTAACCTACTGATTGAGCATCTATCATCAAGTCTTAGTTAATGACTTGCAACGGGACTTTGCTGGACGCACACCATTGGTGACTCATCCCGATCTCGATCATCTTCCGAGCTATTGGTGTTCACAGGTGCTTGCCGGCCAACCCTCGATGACAAGGACATGAGTAAGTTGTTCTTGCTGCCACCCCCATTCAAACCCAAATCACTGCTGCTAGCACTACTACCAGACTCTGAACTCCCACCGTGATGCCCGTTTCCTCCTCCACCACTGGAACTTCCGCTAAAACCAACCCCTACTGCATTACCGCCTATAGAACCATATGAAGGTAGCATGCCGCCAAGGAACTGACTAGGTGGAGGAGGGAACCCCGATGACTGTTGGGTGTGATGACTATTGGAAGACGAGCTTAAACTAGGATTAAGTCCACCTAGATTTACGTGATGTCCAGCTAGATTGAGGTTCATATTAAACGATGAAACGTTTCCAGCTGGGTTTACTGCATTGATGCTGCCGACAAGTGGCATATTCAGACTACCAGTCTGAGTGCAGTCAAGACTTGAAGCTGGAGGAGGTCCATTACTGAGATTCATATTGAGGTACGATGGATAGCTTGAAATGCTACTGTTTGAATTTGTCAATGAAGAAAAATCAACTCCAGAGGGTAACGATGCTGGACCACCAGGTTCACTTATGTAACGAGAGCTCAATGCACCAGACATATTAACAGGACCCCCATCCAAAACGGCGGACGCCATCATATGCGGGTTAGGTAAATGTCTGGAGGATCCAGAAATGGCTGAGCCAGACGCAGATGATCCCGAAGATCGTATAAGGTGAAGGTGATGGGGGTGATTCATTCCACTTCCACCTTGCAAAGCTGTTACACCAACCCCTCGTTGTTGCAAATGTACACCACTGACTAATTGATGGTTGTTAGATGTCGCGGACAATCTTGGGGACTCACATTCCATGTCAATCGACGCACCGCCCGTATTCAATGAAGGAAGATGGTGATTGAGAAGACTTCCTTGAATGTGCTGGGTTGCTGACGTCCCCGATGGTAGAAACTGTGTTCCGCCCGTCCCATGGCTAAAAGACCCTATCACGTTCTGAGTAACACCATGAGAGTGGCCGTGAAGTCCTCCAACCGCACGAGATCTGGAGCTCCCTACAACACAAATCATGTCATTTATTTCTAAATTTAATTAAATACAATCAATACATAAGGTATAAAGGGAGTTTGTCTACAAGGATCTTTAATAAGTAAATACCAGCGAGCGATGAAGATAATGAACTTCCACTGTTCCCAGAATTATGAAGGACAACAGATGGCGGCAGAGACTGTAGATGGTCAACTGTTGAAGGGCTAGAGCCAGACAAAACTGACTGCATATTGCTTCCAACAGTTACTCTGTCAGAGAGCAACATATTATAGTGTCATTTAACATCTTTGAAATTTTAAAAATTTCAATTTCTAAAAATTTAGTCTACTAATTTCGTACCTCGTCAGCACCAGAGAAGAGGGGTTCACCAGTGTGCATTTCCACCAGGATACATCCCAGACTCCACATGTCAATTGCTAAATCATACGGTATACCTAGCAAAACTTCGGGCGATCGATAGAACCTTGATTGGATGTACTGGTATATCTAAACAAAACAAAGAAAATATCGCTTATCAATTAATGTAACTCACATTTCCCATTTACATTATTGATGTTACAGTGCGGACATAACTTTTGACAAATTATTAATTGATATACATATAGAATATGCCTAAGAAAATACAAAGTAGTCGTTGTCGTCGTACAAAGTAAGCAAAACGGAAATTTACCCGCTGTCCAAGTTGGCATGAGCTTCCAAAGTCAACAATTTTGATTGCAGATCTTTTGGGATTGCACAGTAAAATGTTTTCTGGTTTCAAGTCACAATGAATAATGTTCAACTCGGGTGTTGCAAGAAACAGCAAAGCTGTACATAACTGCTGAGCAAACTTCCTTGTAAGATTTAAAGAGACGCCCCGAAAATTGGTATTGCGAAGCAAATCATACAAGTTGTAGGACAGCAGCTCAAAGACGAGACACAAATGACTCCTCCACATGAAATGACGTTTTAGTTTCACTAAAAAGGTTATAAAAACATACATTTACGTAATTGTCTTCTGAACTGATTAATAATCCACTATTTTGCGTCACTGAGCATGCAAAATTTGATGGTAACAGAAAATAGGCAAAACAATACACTTTCATATAACCTT
>JAHZNG010002258.1:911-12298 GCA_027744375.1 Orchesellides sinensis | reverse complement strand
CACGGCTGCTCTTCGTATCTCTTTATGATTGGGACTTCACAGTTTCTAAACCAGTATGCCTTGAACTGGTCTGCACAACATGGTGGAAGCTGACAAACCTTCTGGCATCTGCTCCTAGTCTCAGCGCATCTTACTTTCCTGCACCCGGATCTCCCTAAGGTGCCGGTACCTATCTGATTATAATTAGGACTGTATAAGCTTCGCACGTCTGAGATACGAGATGAGAACGCGCCTCCTCCACTCCCGGAACATTCTTTGCAAGTCATGGTTTGATATTGGGAATTATTTATAGTTATGTACAAAAATTATGGATTGTCGGTACGAACAAAATGTAAAGCAGCGTCGAATAATAATCTTTAGGTTAGAAAAAGCAACGATTAGGTTATATTCATACAAAAGTGGATGAAATCGATACATACATTGATTGAATGAATTATTGTGAATTGAAGAAGGTCCAATGAAAAATTCCAGAGGTTATGGAAACCACTTCATCAACTAGAACTCGTAATCCATCTTTGGAGCAGGGAGCGGAGCAGGCCAGGAGTCTCCAGGCTGGAGACACAGGAAGGAGAGACCATGTTTGTTGGGACTCTATACTGTGCTCCTCTTATCTTACTATAGAAGCGTTATCTCATTTCCTATAAAATCTGTAGTTTTGCGAGATAAGTAAATGAATACCAATAAAATGTAATGTTCTCGTTAATTTCAAGGAATGCGTGAAAAGAGTTTGGCCATAAAATATAATAAGTACTTTCTAATTTAAAATGTTTTGTCTAAACATTTCTTTGTAAAGTCATTGTATCATTAAAAAGGTCCATGACCAGGAAAGTTAATCCTCATAACTATACATTACTCATTACATAATCCTTATGCTCAGAAACACGTTTGATTCATCTTGCATAGGTTGGTTTGTGTGGTTTTTGGAACAAAACTTGTACATTGTATACAACCCCATACTACAAAGTATATTACATAGGTTTATCCATCATTGTCATTCCAGTAGTAATATATTTCGACATTAGGCTTGATTTCAACAACAACCACGCTCAAGACCAATTAGCGTAGCAGTAATGAAAGACCAACGATGCTGATGATGTCATTTCCATGAACAGAAGAGCTGGAAAATAAAACTTATGGTGTTTAGTGTCCTTGTTTAAATGCAATTTGTGTTATGCAGACGGATATGGATATATGGAACTTGGAACATTGATCCACAATCCATAAATGTATTTTGGTTGTAGGTAGTAGTAGTGCTGCAACTTGTTGTTTGGGTGTGGAATACTAATATAAGGTGGGCTTTATGTCTCCATATATAAAATTGCTATTATAACTTTAAATCGCTGTGACATCATTCATAAGAATATCTGAGGTGCAGGTGCATGAAAGACAATGATGCGGTCATATTATGGCATTCAGCATTAAGTAACAGATTTATAGAAGAATGGAAGTCCATAGAAGCTTTCATCTGCTCCAGCTATGATACAAACAATACTTGTCATAGTCATAAAAGCTCCACTATTTTATACCTATGGTAAAAATCTCCAGCGCCGGTCGATGTCTAAAACAGAAATAGACTTGCAATAAAGGTTTCCGTTGTTTTTAAATCGTGATAAATATGGAAGGAGTACATAAATTTGATTTAGAAGGAAAGCGTATTCTTGTGACTGGAGCAGGAAGAGGTGATAAAATATTATCAGCGCCTACCAAAAATAATATAATTATTCATATACATACACCTATCTTGAATAACTTTCTAAAAATGTTTTTCTAAGGAATTGGCAGAGCACTGGTAAAAGCGTTGTATGAACTTAAGGCTGATGTTTACGCGTTGTCTCTAACAGAAGAAAACCTAAACTCGCTGCAAATAGAATGTCCCGAAATCCACACAATAACGGTAGATCTAAGGGATTGGGAGAAAACAAAGGAAATCTTGTCTCAAATATCGGAACCGATGGATGGCTTGGTGAACAATGCCGGAATCCTTATTCCAGCACCTATTGGACTCTTTGCTATTTCACCAGCAGACTGTGATACGTGAGTGCCTAATTTATAACATATGAATCATTTTGGTCATGCCATTCAAGCTCAATTATTTACCCCTCTATAATTGAAAAGACACTTTGATCTCAACGTGAAGGCTGTAATAAACGTTTCCCAAGAAATTGCCCGAGGAATGATTGAATCTGGACGAGGTGGCTCAATAGTGAATATATCTTCTGCTGTATGCAATAATTCTAATTTAGAGTTTTCATTTTTTATAAAAAATTACAATCCAACGTTGCAACAGACTTTTATATATTACAGGCTTCCAAAGTTCATACCCCTATGGCAGTATCCTATGCTATTTGTAAAGGAGCGTTGGATGTTTTGACAAAAAATATGGCCTGTGAACTCGGCATCAAGAATATTCGAGTCAACTCTGTTAATCCATTTTTTGTGGATGAAACACATTCGTTGGATACTCTTGTCGCAGCTTTGCCATTAGAAATGATGCAGAAGATAACTGACAACGTGTGTCAACGGTGTCCAATGGGACGATCTGCTATTGAGATTACCGATGTTATCAATTCTATACTATTTTTACTAAGTGACTCATCAAGATACATTAACGGTCAAAACTTGATGGTTGATGGAGGATTTTCCATTGCTTAACCGGAAGATGACAAATGAACCGAGTAACAAAGGAGCTACCATTCTTTAGAATATATTTATTACCACTTATATTCATGAAAAGACAATTATTCGACTAGTTATAAATTGAACGTAACAGATTTACAGCAAAAACGAAGTATCAATTCAATAAAACACACCAGAAAAAATCATTTCAGAAAGTACTATTTTTCTCTGGTTGAAATCCTGATTTACTCTCGCAGTAATACCTTATAACGCAACATTTTCAAAGATTTAAACTTAGTTAAAGGATAACCAATTCCTTCATAGTAAAGATTTCACCAGTATTGCTATCACAAAAAACAAATGCAACATAATTTCTGTCTTCTTTACCTTTTACATTGCACAGATTTCATAGGCCTTTCACAAATTACAATATGTAGCATTATCATTATTACATACATTCTATTGCACATTAAGTTCCCAATACCAAGTACAGCTCTTTTTAGCTATTAAAAATGGATTATTAAAAATTGTTGATACTAATTTTTAATAAAATTGCACAAAACCCACTAAATTTTCGACTAAATGCAACTAAATGATTGACACAAATTGATTTGGGAGCTTTTCCCATGAAATACTCGTAAATCACAACCAAAATTTAAATGCACCAACAATACAACACACTATAACTTACACTTAAGGTCTATATTTTTGAAGTACAAAACACATCATTTCGTCAAACTGTCGTTTTCTAATTTTTAAAAATTTACAGACATGCTTCATGGGGGGTACACTCAACAACAGGACATACACTAAGTACTTTTATTAAAATGTTTCTTTGAGATTCCTTTATATTATTATTAGATTGTAATAGTTCATATTAAATGTAATTTTAGTTTCTTAGTTCGGAAATAAGGTGATCCATGAAAGCATTTCTTTTGTGAGTAAGTTTGTATTAGACTCTGATATTTTAGTATGTATGTACCCAAAAACGTCATGATTTAAAAATGTAAGCTTCAATGAACTGATGACACCTTGGCCCCTTTCTAATAATTCTACTTATCAATTCAACCATTCATGATTTATATAAAGTTTTGGTTTGCTTAATTATACAGATAATAGAATGACCTATCTCTACATTCAAGTAGAAATTCATATTACATAAATACGATGATTACGGTGTACAGATAAAGCGGTTGCATCAAGCAGTAATTGAAACAACGCAATCTTCGTTGCTGGATTTTGATGGTGAAGGTATTGCCTTTTCTTCCCATGTAGTTGCTTCGTCTTCGGTGGTATTGGGAATAGATACGGTGGATTCGGCTGGTTCTTTAATCGAAGTCTGTTGTAATGTACTCTGGCATTCCTCGTCTTTCTCTTCGTCTACATCTGAACAGTCCAACAACGTTGTTGTTAAATCTCCGTTCATCTTCTCACCCCCGTTCAGATTCTCCTCTGATATTTTACCGAGTCTGGTGACCTTCCTGAAGATATTCGCTAAAATATCAAGTGAAATGAAAAATGAAAATCCCGCACAACTTAAAAAAGCAAACTACAAAAGTTATTATTTTCAATTAATGTGTTTTTATAACATATATAAAGCCATGCATGCTTTGAATTCTAATTGCAGCATTACTTTCTGTAGTGAAAAACTAATTGCTTACATTTCTTCTTTTTCCGACCAGTACCGTTCATATTATTACTGAGATTAGCTTTTATCTGCTCGGAAGTTTTACTCATGCTATCTTTGTTAGTATGGTTAACCTCACTCTCGCGTTTGCCACAGAAAAGTGATGAGAACACAGCAGAAAAGGTTGAGTTTTGGTCGAGAGACTTTGTGGTTCCTCTGCAAAATAGTTTAATGTAAAAGTAGCCATTCACTCACACATTATTGTCAGTTAAAGGGATACAGAAACAAAACAGTAATTGTTTACAAGAAAAGAAACAAAACAACGCAAGATTCAGAATTAACAAAAACTGAAGGAAGCATTTAAAATTAGAAAGATCTACTGAACAAAATAACACAGAGACGTAACAAAAGAAAGAAATCATCAGAAATATCAAATCAATAATGTTGTAAAGTATAAATCTGTGTATACTTGTAAAAAAAAGGAAGTCACGTGGATAAGTTTCACACAATCGAACACAGGATGCTACTACTGACTACTTTGAATGAACCATTACTCCGGTAATATACTCACTAAATAAGATTAATAAAAATATATAAAATTACGATTAGGGAAACGAAGACCATTAATAAAAATATAAAACTCAAGTTTCCTCAAAAATGAATCCAAAAATCCAATTTTGAAAATATTTGGCAAAACAAAACTTGCTTTCTTGGTTTTTCAATACAACTTACAGCTCGATATCATAGACTGTGGTTTTTGGACAAAACGAAGGTGCTCGAACGTGACATTCTTTGTGACATATCATTTTACAGTCTCTGCATTGGTAACCTTGTTTGCCTAACGCGAAAGGCAGCCTTGTTGTACATATCTCACATATCTTTCCGCTGTAAATTGAAAAAAATCGTTTGGTATATAACGCTCAACCTTTTAATGGTATCTTGATATTCTGGCATCAACAATAAAGTCTTTTACCTTGGAATATGCTTTGCAACAAAGGTATGGTCGTTGTATATATGAAGTTTCTTCCCACGCTTCTTCCATTTTCCAGTTTCGGCCAAATGCGGTGGAACTAAATAGTATCTGAGGGAGGATGAAACGAGACATTATAGAGTTATTAAAAGACAAACATAGTACTTAACATAATGTATAAACTTACTTTCGAATGCGATTTTCCATGCACTCAATGACCAAAGTGGAATTTTCATGTACGTAGGTAGTTGTAGAATGCCCACTTATTGCAGACAGCTCTGAGACTGAAGATCGGGCAGAACCCAACCCACTACCTATTGTTACACGACCATGAGACAGCAAACTCTGTCTATCTGCTGAAACAGAACGCTTAAAAATGTCTTCTTTATCTGATGTGGACTGCTTTTCTTCTTCCCCTTCGCTCCGTCCATCTCCAGTAACTACAGAATGAGATCGAGTCTTTGACAGGCGACGACGAAGTGACGTAAAAATGTCTCCTCGTCTTGTTCGTCTACGGCCTCGATCTAAAGGAGGAATAAAATTGTACACGTGTATGAGATTCAAAATATCACACTAACGTAGGAATGGAAAACGGATTAAAAACTAAAAACAAAACACTTACCCTCTCCATACTGCCCAGGCAAACCGGCACCTTCTCCTCTACTAACAGATTCCTGAAAATAAAGTACTCTCTTATTAAATTTTACTCAAACTTTAGCAGATATGTGTTCCATTAACTTAGTAATACGCCTAATGGCCAATAATTAACTCATAACGGACCAATGAGGGTTAGCTTGTTTATATTATGTTTACACAGTTGTAATGAGTTACACAAAACAAAAACAACAAAGGTAGAGGGGGTTATAGTTAGTTAAATTACATACAATATTAAGCAGCGATGACCATTACTACTCGTTTAATAGCTGATTCTGCATTAATACTATGAGTCTAACCTTTAATGCAGAAGGCACATGATCATCATCATCATCAACTTCAGTATATGAACCGTCAGACATTTTCTCAATCTGATCCACAACATCGAGAATTCAAACAGGGATCGAAAGGTCCGAGAAACAATTTTTGGACAAACCGGAAATTTTTCACCGCACAAATGACAGATAAGAAACAAAAAACAAACATATAGCAGATAAATACAGACATTAACTATCACAAATTCACAAAGTAAAGAAACATATTTAAACGCTAAAGCAGCAGGCAAGTTTAATATATTTTTACCTTAACTATTGGCCTAGATAATGGTGGTGTAGAATTAGAGGAGGGGAGGGGATCCTACTCAGTCAACGTGAATGAAAAACGTTTAAGAACAAAACACAAGAATTTAAAAACAGTTACAGAAAGATATTTTATGAATGTTACTAATTTAGAAAATTAAAAGCATTCAACAACTGTAATAGTATGAAATCACATCAACGACAAGTTAATAAAATCAGGCAAACATACAATAATCAATAAAGAAAAGTAGTTCATAAATGTTGAAATTACATTTAGGTGAAAAATTACAGTTGTTAGAAAGACTTGAAATTTAAGTTTTTGTTTTGAATTTTTAGTAAAAGATCACTTCCACACTAACCCTCTGAACCGCATGAATTATCAGAGTACTTTTTTCAGCATTAGGAACAACATTCCGTTCAAACTCTTTTATTACTTTTTCAGTAAAAGCCCCTGAGTTGGCATCGGGAGGTTTGGTAAACACGGTTCGAGTGGTTTTAATTAAATTTCCATTAGGTGATACCTTTTCAATGATTTCACGTGATTTAAACTCCTTCTCGTCCAGAAACGTAAACTTTGCGTGCACAAGAAAAAGAAAAGAAAATTCCGTTAAAACCAGTTTAAACACTCTCTAATAAATTAACTGAGTATTGCATTGCATAGTAATCCAACTAAGTAAATAAGTACTTGAACTTCGATCGCTCCAGTGACATTTTCTGATACTTCCATTCGTCGAGATTTTAAAGGTAATACACGCGTCTTCTCGCTGCCAATTTCGTCTACGGATAATATACTACATCCCAGAAACTTTGCCCCAACACGATCATGGACTTCAAAAAGCAATTCTCCCCCTCCTGGGCTGACATTACTATACAAAAAATATAACATGTGGTTAAAATATGTTATAATTCATAAACCGTATCTTTGTAAAGATTTAGAATGTCTAAAATGTATATTTGATAAGCACATACAAAACAAAGTTTTCGTTCCAAACAGGGCTCTGTTTTTCTTGAATACTAGTTTGAAACTTTTGTGGTGGGTCATCTAGTTCAACAATTGCATAAGGCTCTGCACATCCTTTTAGAACTCCCAAATCTGTCCCTTTCACAACCTTAACAAGTAAATACTTTTTGGATTCATCCTCCACCTTGGGAGGAGTGAATTCAGGGGGTTGTGGAAAATCTTGAAGGCGGTCGAGTTCTACTTCTACAACAGTGTTACGCAGTGTTGCAGTTATTCTATCAGCAATTTTCTCCGTTAATTTGGAATCTAAATTACTATTTCCTTTGGACGGACTATTGCTAGAGATAGCCATACATATCTCAGGCCACCCATCCAATTTAACGACAGCCATTTTGTTCTTCGTTTCAATAAGAGAGCTTATTCTCCCATTCAGACGATCTACGAAAAATTCACACCTCTTGATTCCAAGCTCTTTAGATGAGACCGTGATCTCGCCTTTCATCTGAACTTCACAATCAGCCGTCACTTTCTATTGAAACAAGAAAAAATGAGTATTAGTTCCAAATGACAAGACTTTGAAATACTTCAGGCCGCTTTACTTCAATATACAAACATACCATAGTGTTAGCCTTGATACATTCTGCGAATATGTTGGACAAGCGTATTTTGTCATCAATGGTAACATTCACGACAGAGATGGACAGCTCGTTCTAGAAGCAACAATCAAAGTTATTGAAATATTTTCATACATTCAATCGATTGGGTGAAAATTGGCTTCGTCTAAATCGATGTAGATTGGTCTTGGATAATCAATCCATAATATGTTATAACCTTCTTATCACTGTCCCTCAAAGACCTATTCATTGCATCAATAAATGCTTCCTTGACATCATCCAAAGGTCTCTTCTGGCCTCCAAAAAGCCACTCATGACATTTGTTCACGTATTCAACAACTTCTGCATCTGGTCCACTGCAAGTGGATGATAATGTAGCAACTAGACTATCTGATAATAAGGAACTAGCATCAAAACTTGATTCTAAATCCCTAGAATCTTTCGAAAACCTCCGTCTTCTCAGTGGCCGTTGTGGTCGATTGGATTGGATAATTTTAGGACCTGTTAAAGTCTCTACAACTTTTGAGCTAGCGAAAGCTCTAGCCGTTCCATTTGAAGTAGGTTGGACAGTTTCTGCAGTGTTAGAAGTTCCTTCAGCGGTGTTGGCGTCGACAGCAGACTCCGATTCTGCAATTGACTGCTGAACGGTTTCTTCTTCATAATGTGACTTTTTTACAAAGCGGAGATAGAGATATTTGACTACAGCTATTGCACAAAAAACAAATATAATCCATCCAGTGAGTAGCATGCTGATAGTATCCATATCTCGATTGCTTCCGATTCCTAGAAAAGAAAAGAAAGTTAAGAGTTAGCTTGAAATTATCTATTAACACATAATTCTACTATAAAGTTGAATTTCCTAGAAAATAATACATAGAATACCAACCGCCAACTACTTCACAAAATAAGTCATCGACCCGTTCTGCCAAATCTTCTTCAAACATTTTTACGTTTTAAAACCTAATCTGAAGGAAAAGGGTAAGGTTAAAGGTGAGGCAGACAATTGCATACAGACTACAATAGGAATCAGATTTTTTTTAAAAATCTGACTACAAATTTAATTTGACAAAGAATCGCATTGAAAAACGTAACAATGGGTAAGGATAAATACTAATCAAAGTGTTTTAATGGCCATGAATTTGCCTAAACAAGAAAAAAGAATTCGTATTACAGCTAAAAAAATATGTAAAAGCCTCGTGTATAAAATGTAAATATTCTATATATTAAAACTTTTATTAGGGAGAAGGCTGCTTCGAATGGAGAATGTAGTCGGCAAGAAAAATGAATGCAGAACTAAAAATATGATTGGAGCCTTGCTGCGAGAGTATATAGCTTACGTTTTTTCTTCACACTGAGTAGTACAAAATATCAGTCCCGTTTAAACGATTGGTTGCTGAGTCGGTCGAAACTGTAGATGCATCTACTCCAGAACATAATAGGTTGAAGGAGTGCTACTACTAAATGACGAGTAGATTCTCATATCATACATTTATTTTCCTCTTCTTCAAGAACCTCATTCCATGGCTTAATTGTTGTCATTCTTGATATAACAACTTGGTTACTCATCTTCCCAAGTATTTATATATATATGCACTAGTATACTACTAAGAAAAGAATTTTCCAAAAAAAGAGTATTCTTCTGAAGCCTGCACTGATTTAGTATTTCATAAGGTTATAACCCTTATCATCATGAAGTATATATCACCTATATACTGAATTGGCTTCACAGTTGGTAAAATTGAATATTAGGTTCACACTTCCATACACTACTTTATTTCAACTTTATCCCGGCATACCAGGCTATAATTAGCATCACTCACTCAACTTGAAAAGTTTTAGCACAAAAGTACACTGTCTTCTTCTATTTGTCTATACATTACTCTCGATCAATGCAGTACATATATATTACATAACCTCTGTCCTGAAGTATGGAAGTACTATTGATAAGAGAATTACAGTTGTAAAGTTGTTCCAATGTAGAGGTGCTCTCTTCAGAAGTTTTCAGAAAGTGAAATAGGAAGTATAAAAGGATTGTATCAGTTTCATCTCTAGTCTTTCTTCACACTTAACACTGCGTCAAATGTGGGTTAAAAACCGCGATGAGTAACGCTCCATGTAGCTCCTTCTGAACCTGAACCTGCTATATTCCAAAGAATTTTTCCCATTAGTAATGCTAATTGACCACATAACGTTTTATTAATTCTAAATACCATAATATACGTTCTCCATTACCTTATCCCATATAAACATTAAATTTAACAGCAAAGTCACGAGTATTTGTCCTCCAGTCCTTCAGCAAAATACCTACCACGACATACGTAACAGTACAAGTAACAACTACGACTAGATTTCCTGGAACAGGCTTATTATAATGCTGCTCCTACATTCTTCTTCTTCTTCACGAGGGTATCCTAAAAATTTACAAACCAACAAAATCAAATTCTCCACATGAAAGTCACCCCCCACCATTTAAAAATTACATTACAAATATTCATACCACTGACCTTGACCTTTTAAAAGACAATTAACAAAAACCACATCTTCTTCTTCTCCTTAACACAGCTCCACATCCCATTCTGAAATCCCTTCTTCTGAATTAGTTTACAGTTGCTACGTTAGAGTTAAAACGCTATCCCCTTCCATATTGACTTCTTCCTCAAATTTTCGGCTGTAATATCCCCTATAACGTCCCTAAAACACAAGAAAACCAACACCACTTAAAATACATACACACTTTCTTTTCTCCAGGCTACTCAATATACACCAAACCAAGCCATCCAAACACACTGGAATTTTCTCCGGAGATATTATTCGGGCACTCTCGACAAAAAATTGACATTTCCGAAGGAATCCCCCTACCTACACCACACCACATCCTTTTCTTCGTTTACACAAATTTTCCTCTTATAAAAAATATACTCTAAAAATAAAATCCCGTTCTTAACTGTACCTCTTTGCTTCAACCCTTCACACAAGAAGGTTCCGCTTCCCCTACAAAAATACTATTCCTCAATGCTTTTTCTCGCCTTTACAAAAATATACACATTTTTTATTGATTATCCCGATCATCATGAACAACGCTATATAAAACCTAGACCGAGAGCTTTCTCAACCTCTTCTGCCTCAAAGGGCTTTCCCCAAAAAATTTACAAAAAATATCGGAAAGTGAAAATAATACGGGAACTTACCCTGGAAAGCTGTATGTACGGATGGAATGAACTCTCTGGAGTAAAAGTAAACACTGGGGCACTCTGAGATATCCCGGGTATATAAGGGTTAGTTGGGGTAGCTTTATAGGTATAAGTTATACAGGGATGATAAAAAGGACGCTATCTCTTAAAGGGTTGTATGTAAATTTGGAGGTGTT
>JAHZNG010002257.1:0-15664 GCA_027744375.1 Orchesellides sinensis | reverse complement strand
AAAAATCTGTCTTGAAAATCATATTCAGCATGCTCTTCTTTGTCAAAGTGTCAAGAAGGGTTTTCAAAATACTGCTCAACTTTTGAAAAACATGATGTGCCGGGTTTTTCCTCGAAGTATATCCCTAAGGGTGTAAAGGTTAAATCAAAGGTTAAAGGTAACAATGTGTGTACATTATTACCAAACACTAATCAACCTTAAGAAGAAAGCTGGAAAGCCAGATTTTATCAGAAGTGTCTTAAACCCTTTCATCCAAATAGCTTAGGAAGGAATCCAAATCCAAGGAGTCTAATTTTGGTTCGGCAAAAGGGCTTTGAATTTTTTATTACTGCTCTGCTTTGAAATACTTTATTTACTTTTACAAAATGATTTTCCCCAAACTTTATTAATGCTATTTTATTTGCATGTAACGTAAGATAACCATTTACTGTAAGGTATTCAAGAATATTTGATATGTCATTAGTAACATACCTATGAGCGTTTTGTCAATTATAAACTATTTTTCTTGAATAAAGTTGCTTCTTACAGAACTTATATAGTAAGTGCATTTTAAAGCACATTTGCAGAAAAGGGGTTTTACTAACTGCAGAGTTAAAAAGTTGATTTTGCTAGTATTTACACCTCGACTGTGTGCATTACGCACGTAATCTCCCACTACTAACGTGATTTATCACTGGCTATAAAATATTACATTTACCAATTACCAACTTACAAAAGCTCAAGATAATGCTTCTACATATGTATAAATTCTTGTGTACGTAACAAGAAATGAGTACGTCCTTACTTATAATATGCTTTTGTCACTGTCAACATGCTATGTGATAGATGCATCTAGCTTCCTATCCTTTAATCCTTTATAATACCATAGATCATCAACATTATAACTTTCGTTGGATGTATGTGAGGCTTTTCATGGCACGCTAAGGGAAATTTAGACCCGGACCAATGACCAATAGTCGAAAAGAGGAATAATTTTATTATGAATGGACAGTGATACCTAGTGTAACTGTTTTCATATCACCTGAAAGTAATAATTTTATGGCTATTACATGAGACGAAAACATTTGATAATGAAACTTGAGGGCGTAAAGTCTGGGAAGCAGAGCAGTGAAAGCTCATAGGAAAGTTTTCCCTGATAATTTCAACACAATGAAACAATTGATTTGATATATTGGCAAAACACAGATGCTTAAATCATCATCAAGTATGACGAATTGTCATTTACAAAGTCCTCCCACAAAGAGTAGTAGCCTTAAAATGGCACCAACTGTCTCCCTAAATTCTCTAGCTGTCCTATCTGACTGAGCAACTTACGTGTGTTCTTGTATTTGTAACTGCATAAAGCATTTTTGTATTACTTTCACTGTGCAATAACTACTAAGACATTCACTTTATAATTTACACCGTGTTATGCATATAAGAGTAAGTTTACATATCTATCTTGTGGGGTACATCAGTATCCAAAAGTAGATTGATAAACTGAATATTATATATTAAAAGGCGAAAACTCTAGCGAAGTGATGATGTTAACAAAAAATATGTTTGCGTACCTCTACTAAAGAAGAACATTATTGCAAAGATTTTACAAGATATAGATAGATTATATACATAGATTTATACAAAGTTATCTTACAGGTTTTTCTAAACTTTTAGCTTTCAGGACAGGCGAATGGGGAAGGGGAAAGTAAATGGTCGCAGTTCGTTGTAGATCTATTGTCAAACAATGCTGGATGATACAATCGGCAGATTAATTATCCTTTAATAGTCTGTTACGGCTTGCATATAATTTGTTTTGAACAATTCGAAATTATAAAATGCACCTAAAAGGTGGTTTTCTTGTTTTCAATTCTTGTATGAGACGGATATCTAGAATTAACTATACTGTATTATACGTATCGCTATCGCTGATAGCTTGTCAATCTAAGGTAATACAATTACGAAATAGTTCACCCTGACGTTAAGAATTTTTTTCAACATATGACAGCTTAAATTATCTGCATATTAAACGGTTTCTTGTCTTTGAACAAAATGACATACCTGAATAGAAGTACTGTACGTGCTTACGAAGAACGTGCCGAGAATCTTAAGGTCTTTGTTCCTTAGTACTATTACTTTGTCATTCAAGTCATAAGAGGGTGACCGGATCATACATAAGAATTCTCTCTCAAATATATGTATTAAAAATATAAAATGACATTCCTTGAAAGTCTTATCGGAATACGTAACTTTTTATATAATCAGCGCAGTGCGTAGGAGTAGGAGTCTACTGACAAGTTTTATTATCTTAAGATCTTGCGAATTTGAAAGACATTTAGAAAGAATAGATCTTTGAACTACGTTAGAAACCATGTAATGTGGAACTCCACAGTACCTTGAACAGATTCTAATGACATTTTGTTTCACACCATACTTTAAACCAACTGATGACTGATTCACATAATCTATATTGACTTCTACAATTTTAAAATTTCAAATTTGTACATAGAATATAGATAACCTTGTTAGGGTACTCCACCAGTGGAAACTAAGTTTACCTAGTTCACAGCTATCCGTTTAATACGTAGATTGGCATATAATCGTTCATCATCAGCCATTTGATTTATTACTGATTGTGGCTTTCCCTTTTACCCTATATTTGTATGTAAATGTAACACTATTATGTAATTTCAGAGGGGATAACAATATGTCAAGCAGTAGCAGGTAACTCTGCATTTCAAAACAAAATTCTAAAAACTCCCAAGCATGTAACTCTAAGCCATCATTATTAAACCTTAACGCAAAAGTGCTTTTAATAATGGTGCTACAACCACAACGGACACATTATTTTGGCGAACAACATTTGCATATATTTTATATAGAAAGCCAATCAATATTATTGATCATTTTGAATGTCCCGTATGTTTGTGCACATGTACATCTAATTGTCTACTCCCATAAAGTATTCCAGTGACAAAAATACATTTAGGTATACAATGTAAAGCTTTAGAATAATTTTTTAAACCTTTTCATGGATGGCATTTTTCAAGTTTGGTACTGAAACTTGAGAAACATTTAATAATAAATAAAAACTAGATCCATTGAGGCACCACCACTTTCTTTTCATCTTGTTTGTTCATTTTACATAAAATGCGAAGAATGCCAACGACGACGTAATATGGACTGGGATGGTAATAGTTCTAATGAATTATGAACTTGGTATATACATTATGTACATTGTAGACAGAAAACAGAACTAGTTAATGTGATGTTCCCCCATTTTCACTTTCCAATAAGCATATATCGCCCTCCTTGTTTGAGCCTTTTTCTTTTATTATTGTCATTCCAATATACCCTTATTAATACCAATGCTGTCACATCACACAGCACACTTGACACTCAGCGTCACTAACACTTACTATGGTGAAAGCGTGAATGTTGGTAAATGCACCTGTCATTTTCCTTTAAGAAATTCAATTTCTCCTCGTGTTTATGAAAAGGGAAAATGGAAGGTTCATTCTCATTCTGCTTTGTGAATTTAGGACAGTTAATTATTTTTGTATCATGCCAGATTGAATTTTAAGCAAGGTATCACATGCATGCACAAATATTACGTGATACTAAATGTCGCGTCGTTGTGAGCTCTTGTGTATATGGCTTACCTTGTATACATTTATTTGCGTGAGAGTTTAAAAATTACAGCTTTTTGGATGCTCCCTTTCATAATTGCCATCATTAAAAACTTAAGGACGATAATAGCGGTTTGTAAATGGTATTTCTGTTTACAAATATTCTATTGTTTCAGGTAAGTTTTGATGGAAAGACGGAGAAAGGAAAACTGGACTGTTGTGTAATACCATAAGTTGGTTTGCAAATAATATTTGTACTTTTAATATAATTACAGGTAATGTAGCACTTGGTTTAAAAATTAAAATGTATTTTTGATTATATGGATACATTTATTGCAACATGCCTGTATATAACATAATACATGCTTCTAAGGAATTGTGTGTTATACGTAATTAAACCCGAAGTATTTACTCTCGCAGTTATTTCTCATCGCCAAGCAAAGATTGATAGTTCCAGTAAGCATTTCTCTAAAAGAGCTTTGAGTTGTACATATCAAGAAAGGGTTTGTATTTTCATTTTAGATGCTTTTACGGCAACCATCAAAGGTTTAACACATACACACCCAGCAGATTTGTGTAACATGTTGTGCGAGATCTTTGACAGTCTATAAGTTATGCGTTAAAGAGACACTGGAAGTGCTAATGCATGCTTTCATCTACCGAAACAGACAACTCACAGACCGCCTTGCTTTGCTTGAATTGGAAATAGACGATAGATAAGACTACAAAATATCGGGATTCATTCGCATTAGCAGTTATGAGAAAACAGTCATGACGTAAATATCCCTGATGTGTCCCTGAGACAGACGATCTGTTTGTGGAATATGTATGCATAATCAGTTCAATCATAAATGATTGGATATCTGTCAGCAGCTACGTTGCGATTTTGGGGTGGAAGTCACAGAAGACATTTAAATAAATACTTATTAATCACACGGCCTTATAGTCTTTATTTTGTTTGCAATATCTAAACTTCCTTTCTTGAAACAGTTTCTTGTTTCAGATAATCTCATATGTGCCCAAAATACATCAAAAGTAAGTAAATTGAACATGCTTTGATGTACACACAACAACTTGAGATATGGAAAATTCTATGTAATTTGTTCTTTAGAACCCTTGGACAAATTCGTAACTAAAAACTCATTCGTGCTTTATTGCATTGCCAGAATGATTTCGCAATACACTTTATCAGCTTTTATTTACTTGATAAATTCTTTTAAAATGTCTGCTATAAAAGAAACAATTTAAAACTACCCCAAAAGAAATATAATTGATTTTGAATAAAAGTTTGATTAAACACTTTAATCTCAATCATGTCTGCAATTTTAACTGAAAAATAGGTCAGCCTTACAGTGTAAAATGCAAAAATTATTTTATTTTCGAGTTTTTTCAAAACAAGGCAAAGTATTCTATCAAACATGGCACTATGCTGAAAACGCTTGTGCTTCTTAAATTGAAATACTAACTTGTCTTGTTTATTTAAGCATAAAACGGGTACTATGCTGTTTATTTAGTCTATATCGGCCAGTAGGTAAAGTAGGTAAAATAGTAATTTTTCCTTTTGACTTTCAATAGAAGGATTGAAACATCTAAACTGGTGTTGTGTTTTGTGTAACTCTGGAAGGCGTCAATGGCTTTTCTTTCAATTACTTTTGTGCCATTCATCTTTCCATCGCCGTGATTTCTTCATTCAATATATAAATTGAGATGAAAAAGTATTTCGTCAGTATTAGTATATTACAAGCGAAGATTTCAACCATTTAAATCCACGATTTAGCCTTTGACAAATACTTAATAATATTAATAGTAACTTTTAATTTAGAATATTAACTTAAAAAGCCATTTAATAGATTGACTTTTCAAACAAAATTAAATTGCCATTACTTGTGTTAAAGCAAATTTATGGTTACTTCTCTTGAATAATTTCTTTTTCTGATATATGTATATTGCTAAACGCGCTTACTCAATATAAGATATAAATACGAATTGAAAGCTCGAGATGCCCCAGCAAAGGATGAAAGTCAGAGATTTTGGAAATTAGAATTCTAATTCTTATATCTAAAATCTTTCCACGAGAAAGCTATACATCAGGACGTTAAATAACTGTACTGCTAACTGCTAACTGACGTTAATTCGCTGTGTTGCTGGTTGTCTACTGACAAGAATACTACTACAATTTTTGTTTGAATTTTGCAATACCTATCTACATCCCCAGCTGCACTTTCGCCAATTAGTCGATCACGTTAAAGTACTTAAATACTTAAGGACGACGAATTAACTGAGTTCAACTTGTATCTGTCTAAATTTTTAAAGTTTTCTTTCAGTTCTTTTAAGCATGTCAATTCAAACACATATATACTAAATAAAAGTCTTGTGAAAAATGCTACTTAATATCTTACAAATTTTATTTCTTTCAAGAACCCTTATCTAAGAAAAGAAACGTGTAGGTGTTATGAAATGAAACAGTGACGTTTGATGTGCACCGCTGTCATAAAGTTGTGAAACGTGATGGCACATAATATTAGAATCGGCTTGGTTAAAGTTTTTCGTCTAAAAAACCCTGATATTCTAAAAACCCTCATCTAACACTTTAGCACATGTAAAAAACTTCCATGATTTCTATCTTTCGTTTCCAGATGTTACAACATTTCGGCTTCAAATATTCGGAAGAGAACTGCTGACCTTGCTGTACGCATGTGACTTCTATTTGATGAAATACATTTCTCGACTGATGAAAATCAAACCGCCTAAACTACATATACTAATATCTACGTATGATTGTACTTTTCCATATAAACCATTACATTCTTAAACTGATATCTAACTTAAATATATTAACCAAACTGGGTGTTGTAACTTATCTAAGAAGTACTAACGTATTTTCAGTTGTCATAAATTCGATGATGGATTTAATTCTGAAAAAACGGAATTGCTGAAGGTGAATAATTTCTTTGCTGAAATGTTTATTCTGCATTATAACTCAATTATAATTATTTTTCTCAACTATTCAGCTATTTAAAAATTACACATGTACATATGTTTAACTGAAGAAGAAAAAGTAAAAATGCTCGTTCTTGCAATTTGTTCGTTCTTCCAAGAATGACTGTTATTCTTGAAGAAAATACATTTTCCTTTTAGCAGATTAAAAACGGTTTAGCTCAGGATCAGAGTAACAGCAGTACATACCTACACCGGACTTGCTAATTGATTAGAGACAGACAATGAACATCAATGAATTACAAGTATATGTAAATATATATGACTTTATAATGAAAAATTACAACTGAGATGATTCACAATTATAAAGTATTCATTAATAAAATATTTAGTAGTAGTGAGTGGTGCCAGGTAGTTGTTAATAAAGAGGCTTTGTTTTATTACATAAATAAATATTTTGATCGGAAAATTGAAACCTTGCTTGTTTGTAAGAACGAGAATACCATAATGTGTCACACGTCACAAATGCCTAAAATCCTGTATTATCTTTGTATCGTCACACGAAAGAATTTTAAGTTGCTCAAGAGGTTACTGCGTTTCTTCATTTACCATTACCACATAGTCCATACATACAAAAAGACATAAATCAATAGAATATTACTCCGATACCAGCATTTGAAGTGTATCTGATGGCATTTCCGAATTCGATTTGTTACTTCTACTTATTTACGCTAAAACCACAATAGCGACACATGCAATATGTAGTTATGTTTGCAAAAACCATTTTAATAAAAACACTTCTACGTTAGGGTGCGGTCGTTGCCACATACATCATGTCCCTGCTTAATATATGTATGAAACAGGAAAAATGACATTTTGAAGTTCCAATTCAAGAAAAAATGGTTGCAAATACGTATGAACAAAAGCACAAGCACAACTAGGTCAATCAAACAACAGCAAAACAGAACATCTGGCTCTGTCTGCAATTCAGCATTATTTCAATAGAAGTAAATTGTTAAAAACTCTAAAGAAAGAGTACGTAATCGATGGTCACCAACAGTTGTTGCGAAACAAAGAAACCTTGGGTAAAGGAATGCCATGATCATGCTGCTATTTTCACTCAATCTACTTTCCCCTTTGGAATGTAACGCTGCATAAAAATCATATAATATGCATGGCACAACGGTAGCCTCAAGGGGCCGGCCCGCATACCGCAGTCAGGCAGTATTATGTGGAGTAGGCCTCAAAAATTAATCAAAACGTGAGCACGAAATAATCCAATTTTTGTGCGAATTTCCCAATTTGTTGACATTCGGACAGTTACATGTACGTAATATCCTGGTAACTGTTACGGTTTTCGAATTCTTAAAATCCTTGTGACGTGATTATCTCAATTCTCAATCAATATTGGGTGCGTTTCATCCACATATTGCCTTCAATACACCACAGAGATTTCTCCTATCATTGGGGTAACCTGAGATAGTCTTGAGCATCTGCTGCCTTTCTTAAGTCAAATTGAGAAATTTGGTTATTTGAAGTGAAGTCGGCTGAGAAAGCAGGTGGCTTTTACTTCTGAATGGGGCACATTGTCTTTATAGCTACTACGAAGTACTTAGTCTGACAACTCTATGAATGATAAGGTTATCGTACCCCTAATTCAAAAAGTTTGTCTGCATTCCAGTATTCCTCTAGTTTAGCGTTATCGGCAACCATTTCCCAATATACGTATTTAGGCACAACATTTGGAATTTTACGAACATTATAACAAATTTTCTGATTACTATTTAGTTCATCCGTATATTTGCTTATATAAAAACCTATTAAATATTAACAAATTGATGTTATCACCTACGTCATTCACTTTGCATTAACCTTCATAATTAGCTGTGTCTTGAATTATATAATTTGAGAACAGTCATTTGTGACGTGTGACACATTATGGTATTCTCGTTCTTACAAACAAGCAAGGTTTCAATTTTCCGATCAAAATATTTATTTATGTAATAAAACAAAGCCTCTTTATTAACAAATTGATGTTATCACCTACGTCATTCACTTTGCATTAACCTTCATAATTAGCTGTGTCTTGAATTATATAATTTGAGAACAGAAAAGTATTTTAAAACATCAGTGAAGATTCAATTTGAACATACATATTTTCATGTGACATAAGGAACTTTCCTATTATGTAGTATACCGGTCCCAGATGCTTTAGTATAATGTAGAAAATTGAATTCTATGAAATTACGGCGGAAGATTACATTTTGAAGAAACTAGAGAAAGGTTTGCACTCATATCCTTTTTATAAACTATTGATACATCTTCCCTAATCTGACCTGTCTAATAAGCACTATTGTTTAAAAATAGATTCGTCTTACAGCACTTTTACAGATCCACTATACTTGTACTATTGATTAGTATGAATTCCAGAAATTGCAGGAAAAGTGATGACAGGAGATAAAATGCATTGAACGAAGAAGACTTTATAAAGCTTACATGAAGGCTTCGATAATTTGAGGTAGACAAATGACAGGATTTGATTTGAATTAAGAGAATCCATCCAATAAAAATTGAAACTTTTCTTATCCAAGTGAATCCGTATCGATTTCATCCTCCATGCACGTTTCAATGATTTTGGAACTCAACTCAATTTCATTAAAAACGACTGAGATGGTTTATTACTAGTGTTGCAAATACGAATAAAAAAACTTCATGAGTTCAGCAGAATTTGTTACAATGTCAGTATAAATCTAATGAAACGAGAAAATGAGTTATGAAATGAAAGATAAAAGAGTCTTCGTAACTAATTTGAATCATTTCGTCTATAATGTAATTGCATTTGGGCAGAAATGTAATAAATGTAACCTTAAAGCTAACCTATGACGTTGCGTGAAGTATTGATGACGCTGAATGTAAGGTCAGGATGACGTAAGTGATTATCTCTGTAGGTGTAACTTACTCCTGAATAAACCCTAAATAATTTAAAATCCAGGTGAAAAACCTCTTTTTTTGCACGTTTGAATCAGATTCAAATAAAAACAGATTGGAGTAAAGACTGGTTCTCTGTAGATTTTGTATGAGAATATGAGACTATGGGATTACCGACGGACCAACCGGCGAGCCAACATCAACACCGACGCTTTAATACTGATACATTTTTCACTGATACCTATATCAAAGAGCTTTTCAAAACTGATTATTGGACGCGAGTTTAATTTAAATTTTCATTCCTACTATTAATATAATTATGAGAAAGTAGTACACGGCTACTATCTCATTATTCAAAGGTTGCCAGACGGATCAATTTAAGTTCAAACTTGAAAAGATTCATCAAACATGTACGCGTAAACGTTTATGTGTTTATATAGACGGGTGCACTTTCCCCCTTATCATGGACATATTGAAAGACGTCACAACGCAAATAAAATTTCCAATGGTCTTGCTTACATGATGAAGGAATGATTGAAGGAACTTTGTGGGTGTATAACTTGATGTCTGAAGAATGTTTACCTTTAACTTACGCTGTAATCTTTCGTACAGAGCATGAAGTTGGGGAAAATGTTTGAAAGAAAATTACCCTCTTAACTCTTTTAATGAAATTGTAATTAATCTCTTGATGTTTAATATTCTACATATAGTTTATTTGTTAACAAAGTAGCCACCAGGTATCATTTTTATAGCGACTAACTTTACCTTTGTAAATTTAATCAGTAACAGTCATAAATTTCCCACGCCATACGTATTTTCTATGCGTATTATCGAATTTTGCCACCAACAACTTTGAAACCAAATCAAGCAATTTAGTAGCACAAAAACAACCTAAAGTAGTCCCTAGGGAGTCTTTTTAAGTAACATTGAGAATTGTTTACGTATGTATTCTTCCTGCTTCTCTGTACTTAGTAGGATACGGTTTATTAAGGGATTAATGAGCTTGCAACTACTTAAGCACCAAATCCTAGGGTTGCATATTATAACCTTTTATACGTTGTTACTGAAACCTAACGTTGTGTTGACTGAATTCAGATAGCTCTTTGAACTAAAGCGACTGGAATTATTGACAAAGGAATACTATGAAATCGCAACGTTGTTGAGAGCAATCGTGGTAATCCCAACCCACTATAGGGTCATTGTTTATGTGTGTTTGTAGGTATGCATAATAACGGAACAGTATCAATGATAAAACATTAAGCAGTAAAAGAAGTAAATGTAAAAAATAACTTACATTAATAGGTGATAGATCACTGCTTTAGGTCCACGGGGTCTTTCCAAGAAATTATAAAGTTTACATTGCATCTTCCGGTACTTGACATCCTTCCGGTTAGTCCTGCTCAAACACAGAGATGGACTATATTCAACTGCTCCATTGAGTCCGTAGTATTCCTTCCTTTGATGATGATAGTAGTATGCACTGTTCCCTCTATATTTTTTGTTTGTTTTTTCAAATATGTATGGCAATGTCGATGTTGTGAGTGGTTGTTGTGATGCCAAAAAGTAATGAGCGACAGTTCCATGTTTTGGCATGCACATCATCAAGAAATGATTCATCAATGTGTGTTGCAACAAAGAAAGTGTCACCAAGTTGGCAGGAAGGAATGTTGATAAATTTTTGTGAGAAGAAGGTTCATCCGCATTTTCAAAAGGTTTCAGAAGTAAAGCTAATATTAGAATTGCTAATGTACTCAAAGTGTATGGTTTACATTCAGTTTACACAGATTGTTCTAAGCGTATGCATATTGTGCTATTTAAAATGTAACTAATAAAATTGCATTCAATTTTACCCTGCCTGAATGTTTAAGTGGTGGCACAACAACTAAACAGTGATAGAAATAATTTTAGAAGAGTATTCCAGCCCAGATTAAAAAATTTCATAGGACTTTTACCACGTTAAGCCTAACTAATGATTAAGCTAGTGACCAGGGCTGTCTAAAAATTGATATGTACATCAAAATAGAAAGCATGAAGTGTGTAAAGCATAGTGTGAAAGAGATAGGGAACAGAGTTTAATACAATTTAGTTGAAATTTTATTAATATTATGGAATTAGTAAAATATAACTTGTGTTGTGTATACTTTAGAATCATAAAAGTTTTGTATTTTTTGGTGAAAGCAAGTAGTGAAAATGCGGGTGCCTCTTGGGTATTGATATTTTACGTCTCTAAATACCCTTGAAGAAAGCAATGTTATATTTTTAAAAGTTGCTTGGGTGCACTTTCTTTTTGTTTAACAAACAGCCGAGTGTATATTCAGGAAAGTAAAGAGTTTATGTGCTATTACATACATGTAGGTGTAAGGATAGCTAATAGTGGAAATTTTTCTTGCTATTACTATTGTTCATTTTTATTTAACGAGTTAAATAGCATGCTAAGATGGATTACCTACTTGTACACAATAATAAGCTGCTTACCGTGTCTTTGAGCTAAGGGAAAGTCAAATGTTATGTTATGTTATGTTATACATATTTGTTATGCACCAACCATTGTAAGAATGTATATAAATACTGTTAGGCTTTAGTCATTGCTATTTTAATACAAATTTTTTATTTGGTTTTGTGTACCAGCTATCCACTAATTATGTATAGCCAGACTAGCGAGTGGAAACTGTCAAATAGGTAGTGGCATTATAGTTACAACTGATCTAGTATCTTGTGTATTCTAATTTAGTTTATTTTAGTTTTTAGCTAAACAGTTCCACCAACATAAGCAACTGGGCTCACCTATTTATGTAACTATTACTCAGTGATGTACGGGTGAAACGCTACTTGTGTGTGTGAGTAGTGTTTTATATTTTGTCAAAGTTAGTTTGAGAAGTTGTGACAGGTCAGGTATGGTAGTGATACATTGATCAACGGTAAATACACAGTATTTTTATGTTAAGAAGGTTAGTGACTTTGGTAGTAGTACTGTTACACAAAATTATTCATTTTGTAAGCGAAACAACCATGCATTGGATCGTGGTACGTCACGCTCAACAAAACAAAACAAGTTACAATTTCATGGTACGTACATAAACGTTATTATTACCAACCTGAATCCCAAAGGCCGACCTAATAGGCTTTTTCTTTGACGGGACAGTGTCCGAAAATTCGGATCTCCCCGAATTGTTACTCCAGAGGATGTATAACCCAGATCCTTATCCGGTGGGCTAAAATAGACGCACACATCATAAATTGGAAACTGATTCTGTACTTCGAATCGTTAGTACTTAAAAGCTTTAAAATATTTAAAAACGTTAGGGGTTAATATGAGTTATGAAAGTATCAAACAAAATATTACTTAGGAATAGTTCTGGGAAAAGTGGCTTTCACTGGGAAAAAGTATTTGATCCGCGTTTTCACCAAACTAGCTTTATTAAATATTACAAACCCTAAATTTTACAAATGAATGAATTATGTATAAACAAAGTTTTTTACTTTGAGAGGAAAATCCGATTACTGCATAATTAATTTAAAAATCAGGTTAATACTAAATTTGGTTAAGTACTTTCTCAGTACTTGAGGATGTACAGAATGCAAAGTAATTGAAACCAGCGTGTTCCCAAAAAATATTAAGTTGACTTAAGATCACTTAATTAGTATGCTGCCAAAAAACATGAAAATAGTTTTGGGGGAGGAAAATTATTATTTTTGCCAAGCACGTGGCTGAATTGCCGAAATCTAAAAAATAGTCAAAGTTTGGTTGGCTCATTTATATTAATGCAGTCTCAAAACACTCTTTTCTCTACCGTTGTCATAATTCAGTTAAAGGAGGATGGAGGATTTTACTTGCTGTTTTTCTGCCCTGCTTTGGGACTGGAGTTATATAAGGAGTACAGATGTTCTTCAAAAAAACGAGACAGCTGTCTTTGGGATATTTTGTTGCTGCTACTTTCGCTATCAAATTTAATAACACTCATCTAGTGGTAGTAGAAATATCTATATATATGTTATACATACGTAGTTAGTTATTATACAGACACACACGGGTGTTAAGTGCTCATACAAGGGTATGTACAATATAAGTTTGACATGATATAATAAGAAATTTATGTGATCTTATGGCATCACAGTTGATAGTTTTTTAGCAATGTGTGTGGAGCTAATAAGAAGCTGTGCTTCAAGTCAAAATGAATGAACTTCCACTACACAAGGAGATAGAAAAGGAATGGCATTAACTATAAACTGAGCTAGAGGGGGAGAAAAGTAAATGAAAAAGTACAAGAATATGAGAGAAAAAGATATGTTGGGTGCTAAAAACCTTAGCTTTATTTATATATAAAACTAGGGAAAAGTGAAAGTTTTGAAGAAGGTGTGTGGTAATGTAATGAGTTTGTGAAAGCGTCGCTATTACAGCAGCAATTTATGATGGTGGAAGGCTGCAAGTCATGGTGCACAAAATGAAGAGCTAAAGGTTTCTATAATATGCATGTGTATATGTGCATCAAATGCATAACTAAAGGATTGTACAAGATCTACTTTGGGAAGACTTTTAGGAAACACTATAGCGTAGAAATCATTGTGGTTTCTTTTGAACTTTGTTTTTGTGTCCCCGCCGCTCATTTTCGAAAAGCTTGTGCCTCCAGTATCTAGTACCGGATGCATTATTAGAAAGATCTAGATGGATTAAAGTTGTATGACTGTGCCAAGAAAACCGGATACAAAACCAAGATAAAGGCCTTTTTGTCTCTTCTTTTTAAACTCTGGAAATGGTACCCACATTCATACAGTAGTTCAGTATATATGTATCCTGCTGACAGTTTAAAGTGTATATCCTCATTTTTGCAGGATGTGAAAATAGAAATATAATAAAAAGTAATATTAATCGTCACTTTTAATTATATCAGTCAAGGCTGCTTGAATCTCATACTAATTGTTACACTGAATTTTTATGTACATATTAGTTATATGTTATAATTATTTACATGAATTGGGTTTCTATATGTTCGTAAAAATGTCTAATAATTACACGAGTAGATGATCCTAGAGGGCGGAAAGGATCGGATAGTATTTAGTGTCTGTCTGAGACATAAAGGGTTTAGTAGTGTGTGCACAGATGCACATACGCATTAACACTATCAAAGTCAGTGAATTATTAATATTAATGACACCGCTAATAGTATGTTCATATGAATAACTAACATTTATGCTGATTTTTATAACAGCATCCGTATTACTTACACCAGAAAAACTCAATTTCCCAGGCTTTATCTTCACGTGTTACCAATTAGCTTGAGCAACCTCTAAAATGACATATTGGTACAAGCATTAACCTTATCCGGTGTTTGTTTCCTCCTTAGAAATAGTTATTTAAACGGATATTAATATAGCATGTATTAAATGCGTGATGGTAACAATAACTATTTTATTTTGAGGGTTGCATGGTGATTTGAACTACTATATTACAGTCGCGAAGGCAATATGTCAATTTCTATCAATCACCTAACAGGGCCAGTTGTACTCGTGTCGAATACCCTAGCCGTGGCAATTTTTTGAAATAGTTTTATACGATTTTTATTGTGCATTTAGTACAAGTATAGGTTGGGTTACTGACTGGCCAAAAAAGCGTTTACAAAACTTTAGTCAATAATGATAATTCAATTATACCAGTACCAAGCACTACTTAAAATGCGCTTTCTGGCTTTGGCGTGTGCTCTGGACGCTATGATGTATGATGGTGTATCTTTAAAAAAATTGCCGTGAGTGTTATCGAAACTCCATTACAATAGCAGAAGACATGACATGTTTCTGAATGTTTAAAAACTACCCTAAGGGGCTCATAATGATAAAAATATTGAATAATCTTGCATTTACCGAAACGTTTTGTAAGCATAAACTAGTTTTTTAAAGATAATCCTAATAGCATTTTCTGCATATAATTATGATAATCATAGAAGGCAACTAGGCATGCATGGGCAAATACTTGTATTTTATACCATTAGCCATTTTCGTAAAATTAAGAGAATGTTTTTTGTATTCTGGTAATATTTGTAATCTTTTGTGACAAACTTTGATATAAACTAAAATTCATTTGTGTTTATTAAAAAGTAATTTTACTATGTATTATTATTATTATTAGTTATTCAGACAAACTCAAAGTAGTCTCAAAGAAACCACTACTGCATAAATATTCTATCTGCACCAACAAACGT
>JAHZNG010002256.1:0-16287 GCA_027744375.1 Orchesellides sinensis | reverse complement strand
TCTTTAATATTACCACAGCAGAATTCAACAAAATATGCATGAGTTAGAAATATTCACTAATTGCTTATATTGAACAAATGCAGTATATTGTTTCTCTATACGTAGCATCTGTCTTCGGTTTTAAACATATTTTGCACTAAGAATTTTAAGCGAAAATTGTATTATGACAATTGTAATTAATTTTTCAAATACAAAATGCAAATAAAAGAGGTATCATCGGTTCATCCCATAAAAATCTGTCACTTCAGCTAACAATTTTAATCCGTATACAGATCTTACTTATATATGTACATGTACATATGTATGTGTATCTCATTCTTATGATAATCTGTACAAAAACGATACAATGCATGAATGCATAAAACATTCACGCTAACTAATTCAAATGATAATGACCGTGATATTCAAAGTTGATGCCGATGATACCCAGTACATCATGGTAAGTATACAGATCATTACAATAAGCATTCTAAACAAATGATGACAATGATGCCGATCGTAATGGGCGATGATACTGATTATCATGTAAATAACTCCCAGAAAACAACTAACGAGATAAGATAAAAAATGAAACAAAACTGTTGTGGGCGTGGCAGGACACGTACTGTAATATATGGATTTTTATCTTTTTTATCCAAGGCCGCACAAGGGGAGACCTCAGACTTGCAATGTTTACTGCATACATAAATAGGTGTAATAATTACTTCACCAGATAACTTTTACACGCTTTATGTTTAAACAGTTATGAAGACGCTGCTAGCGTTAAACTGATGAGTAGCAAAGTAAGATTCAAGCTAAGTGACTCTATATCCCATCTTAAAATGCCAATTTAAAAAGTAAACAAAAATTACTTGAGATCGTGTTAGATGAAATGAAAAAGTGGGTGCGTGCGTGCATATCAGATATTTTTTGAGAATGTTTACGTAAAGTTTAAAATCCCATTTCCTACTTGCCTAGCCTATTTCCTATGCAAACGTGTCGGTCGTTCATTGCTCCTTCTGTGTGGTTTTGGCTTAAGTTTTCATGAGAATACTCATCTCATCATGAAGAAGAATTTCTAAATACCAATATAAAACCCATCAATATAATGTCTCTTTTCTATTTTAAAAGAGATGAGATGTTTTTAAGGGTGCGTTCCAAACGCATCTCTCATCATGAACCCATTTCAATAAATATAAGCCCCATGTAAAATAATTACAGGAGGATTAGCAAAGTTTATATACGTAAGCAGAATCATCACACTATCTTTACTCATAGCCTATTTCCTATGCAAACGTGTCGGTCGTTCATTGCTCCTTCTGTGTGGTTTTGGCTTAAGTTTTCATGAGAATACTCATCTCATCATGAAGAAGAATGTCTAATACCAATATAAAACCCATCAAAATAAGGTCTCTTCTATTTTAAAATAGATGAGATGTTTTAAGGGTGCGTTCCAAACGCATCTCATCATGAACCCATTTCAATAAATATAAGCCCCATGTAAAATAATTACAGGAGGATTAGCAAAGTTTATATACGTAAGCAGGATCATCACACTATCTTTACTCAAAAGTAAACTTAAAAAAAGATCTGTATGCTGGTGGCGGTGTGTGGTACTTGTATTGCCGAGTGAGCATGAAATGAGCAAAGGACACTTTGAATTTGAAGAAATAAAATAGATAAAATAGAATAGAGTAAACATATGTCGCCTGGCGTGTGTCGCTCACCCTCTGTCTCCCTTTTTTATGTATTTTGAGAAATAACAAAAGGATGCTCCCTTGACGCTTCTCATTTGCACAGGGAGAAAGGGGCCTTTTGGGACCTGCTGTTATGTCATGTGTACATGTGTATCTGTTTGTCTATGTGTGTGTGTAAAAATCACAGAGATGTTTTATGGTAATGTGCGCATATGTATAACACTCCCACTGTGATTTGCAAACAGTTTGATGACAGATTCCTTTTTTTTTGGAGGAAGGACCACCAACCAAACAATATTTCAGACCTCGGCCTGATTTATATATTTTTGGAACATATTTTTATTGCTTAAAATTTTTGTGGTTCCAGTCCAAATGTTTGCTAAACCATTTAGAAAGAATGGAGAAAGGAAACCCCATTTGAAAAAGAAAATAGACTGGATTTTCTTGTATGTAGGGTTATATGTGTACCTATACTGATGTTTGTGGTGTAGATGAGGATAATGATGAGCCAAAATATTTGAAAGGAGGATCATTTATCATAAAATTATTATTATACTTTGGATCAGAATCATTATCTCTGTATGAACCTGAAAGGACAGTAAAAAATACGACAATGGCTGAAATGGGCAATGCTGTGTTATATTATGTCATATGATGTCATAAATATATGCGCGGTCTTGTTATTGTTGCAACAATGGTACTATTTATGTGGTTTCCTGAAAAATAGTAAGTTGTAAATAAACAACGGGTTTGTTGAGCGCATCCCTTTCTCCTTATGTCAACATTTGTCCTATGCACAATGCACATGCAGACAATTTGCATTAAATGGTGGTATATGTGATATAAATATTTCAATGATATATTAATTGTTGCATACAATTTGCTTGATAACGGTTTCGTTTCTTTCAGTACAAATCGGACAATATTGCAGGACTAGATCTGGGTATTCAATGTGATCTATATAACGTCAATTCCAATTCAGCCAATCTGAAAAAGTTTACTTTTAGCACTGTCGAATTGAGATTAAAACAAACAACCATGAATTTTCGGCTAAAAACAGAACTTTTAATAGTATTTTTTTACCTTATACTTGTATTTTAAAACATTTCTAGCAACTCGTCATAAAAATATATCTTTTCTGAATTGAAGAAACTGTAAATCTACAATAATACTAAAAACTTAACTTGCATTTTTATGCGAGAATACAGTATAAATACAAAATTGGGTTTACATAATTATATTTATTCACAACTTCCTTTCGTAACTATTTTCAAAAGGGTTATTTTTCTTTGGGAAGGATGATAATGGTGATGTTGGTAATTTAAGTAGGTAAATTATTAAGCTTTGTGTAAAATATTATTATATATATTCTTATGATCATAAATAACCCTTTCTAAAAAGAATTTATGAAGGATGATAATGATAAAATCTATACCAATCCGTAGACGCTGCAGCAGCGGCTGCTGCCGCAGCTTGGTGATCACTTCTAGCAGCGGCTGTAATGCTGTGATGATGTTGTGTCGCAGCAGCGCCAGGGTAGCCCGAGTACGCTGCAGCCATTTGGCGTCCCACAACTGCTGCATTAGCTGCGGTAGACAAGCCAGCAGCAGCGAACGCTGCAGCGGTTATGGGTGGGGTAGCTGGGGTGGTGAACACGAGATTCTTGAAACGCTCCTGCTTTCTCCACTTGGCCCTTCGGTTTTTAAACCAAATCTGCACGGGAGAAAACCGGAAGTGAAAGAAATAAGAGATGGGATGATGATGGGGGTAACGTGAGAATTACCGTATTTTTATATAGAAAACACACAATAAAAATGAAAACGCACATTTACCTTGACCTTTCCTTCGGTAAGGTTAACCCACAGAGCAATCTCCTCTCTTGTACTCGCATCCGGATATCTGTTCCGACTGAAAATGGATTCAAGCTCTTGTAACTGATGACTAGTGAAATGAGTCCGTTTTCTTCGACCGGTGCCACCTTGTTGGGTGGTTGTTGTATTATTGTTGTTGTTGTTATTATTCGAGTTTGATGATGAGCCACCGCTCACTTTACAACTTCCTGTTGAACTGTCAACGTTATCATGATGATGATGATTACCCTGTTTACCACCACCTTTACTTTTACCACTACCATTACCACCACCACCTCCACTTCCAACACCAATTGACTCATCACTATTTTCAGGATCGTGCTCTTCCTCTGGACTAGGCTCTAACTTTGGGATTCTACAGTTATAGTCGTCATCTACACTACTCATGTCCACTGATGACACTAAACCTTTGGTGTTATTATTACTGAGTAAAGTACTACTCAAATGATCCGTTAAGGAGGAGTATGCATTGTTGTTGCTGAGCAATGCCGAGCTCGCACTTGCCATTGACGCAAGAGGACTCATACTCATCAAATTATTCTTGCCGAGGTTACCTCCTCCTCCCCCATTTCCGCTGGATAGGACTGGATTCTGAAAAACATGTTCAAAAAGAGACTTCTGGAATATTTTTCTGAACAAATCATCATCTCCAGAAATAGTATACCCACAAAAAATGTTTAGATATGTACCTGAAAGGGTGACTGGGAAGTCAAGCTCAAGAGACTGGTAACACTGGAAGGGACAGGACTATTTGAGGAAACTATTGCTCCACCACTACTACTTCCCCCGGTGGGACTAGAGTTGTAAACGCCATTAGAAATACCACCCCCACCACTACCCCCAGAGTTGGACGAGTATCCAAGATTTTGATGGTGGGTATGATGTGGGTGGTGTGGGGACGTGGAGTGATGGGGAGGATGATGGTGAGACTGATGATGGTGGGGGTGATGAGTATGATGCGGGTGGTAGTATGAATCTAACGTAGATTGATGATGGGGAACGTGAGGGTAGTGAAATGAAAAAGGGTTAACTAAACAACTTGCTGCAGCAGCCATGGCAGAGGTGGATGATGCGGATGACGAGGAAGATGATGATGTACCACCTCCACTTCCTCCCCCACCACCACCGTTTTGATGGTGATCATCCATTTCGATGCCACAGATCACTTATGCACTTTTAAGGGGATGATGTTTAGGAAAAGGGTTGATAATTTGATATACTTTCTGGGGCAAATTGAGAATTTCACTTTGTTTCAGACGGTAGCTGAATATCATGCCGATCCGGTGAAGGAGAGAAGAACAAGATGGCTTGACTTCATTTTCAGTACGACACACTCGCTACCATCACAAAAAAGCACAAACGCATTTCAGAGCAAGACCAGGACGTGGATGCGTAGTGAGTTTGAAAATGAGAGAGAGAGAGAGAGCTCATGAAAAAGTATTACCGAAGTGATCCGGTGACGACGAGCAGAGAAGAGGAAAGGGAAACCCACTCTTATTTTATGCCTTGCTTTGTAATGCTCTTCTTTTCTGTATGTATATTTTTAGGATGAGGAGATCCCTTCCAAATGATGATATGATGATGACGATGATGCTTACAATTTTTGGAGTCCCTTTTTTGAGAGCAGGCTTACCATAGTTCACAAAAATCTTGCTGCATATCCAGTGAAGCCTTGGGTAGGTTGGATGAGTTTACATTTATTATGTGCTTACTATGGAGGTGTGGAGTTTTCCTGGACCAGTGGCTTCTTCCTGGATGGATGTACGAAATGAGGTGTAATGCGGCTGTGGACATAGTCAGTGTGTAAGACACCCTGAAAAAATATGAAGAAGAGCAGGGATCTGTTGGAAACTCTAAATGTCATCGGAGGATCACGTACGATATACATCTATGCATAATTACAACCAGTACTGATATAGTCTTGAGTGCTTAAAAGACTTTTTATTGAAAGTTTGCAAAGAAAACGATTTAGTATGCTTTTTAAACCTGAAGTCCCTTGCAGATAATATTGCTTATAACCAAAAGGTAGTCGGGCATATGTATTTTGTACACTGTCGAGTTCTAGTTTCGCGTTAATTTTTAGATGCATATTAAGTATAAATTCAAAATTTAAAAGATTTAGACATCAGTAGTTCCAGTAGTGGCAATACTGTATCAATGACAAATTGCATAATATAGATATAAGTATTTATAAAAAGGCGATTGTTGCAACCGCAAAGCATAAAAGTTATTGCAAACCGACACATTTTAGTCGTAGCTAATTCATTTTAACGCATAAATTTTAATCCTCGATACTTGCTATAAAACAATTAAGTCTTATTGTTAGTTTTATCCATACCTATCACGTCCATTTATGCATACATGCTAGAAAACATACATATCTAATACTACATGTACAAACTGCTTTAAATAAGCAAGTTTAATTATTAGGATTATCTTCCAGATCATGAACATTTAAACGAAGTTCATTAAATATTATAACAATCTTCCTATATGTCCAACTAAAGTACCTTACAAGTACATACGTACTAATATCACATTACATATCACATAATACGTCTGCATTTGTGTATGAATCTTTGTTTCCAATCGACAAAGGATATTTAGTCCATGGGTGGCCATCTGTCCGTATACCCAAGAATAGCTTGCTCAGGATGAAATGACAGATGAATGAGTCAGATGTGTTCTTATGTATGTTGTAGCTGCATGACCCATCCATAATCTCAAATCTTGCAAAATACTAAGTAATACTAAGTGCTTTTTAATGTTTGTATGAAAAAGTGTTTTTAACTAAAAGTAGATTAGTCATCTATGCATCGCAGTTAATTTAAATATTATTCAGATTAACTCTAAACATCATAAGAAAGAAGATATCTGTGATTTGGTTTTGTATGTGGCTCAGCTAGTGTATTATAAATTATATATATATATATATGGCATATATTTTTTTACACAAATTGACGTGTAGTTCTTGTTGAGTTGCTTAAATGGGTGGTTTGATGTCTAGCGCACAACCTCTTTCCGAACAAGACATGGCGGAAGTTAAGCAGGGAGTTTTGGACCTTATCCAACAGAACAAGATTGTCATTTTTTCAAAAGTTACCTGTCCATATTGCGTCCAAGCCAAAAAGGTAACAGTAACAAGCAATTTAACATGAGAAGAAAATTTGCTTAAAGTTTTCAAAACAAAATAGTAATTTTAAAACAAGTTGTTTTGTTTTATTTCCAGTGTTTTGACAAGCTCAACGCCAAATATACAGCGGTGGAGCTTAACAATCATCCTCAAGGCTCGGCAGTTCAAGATGTTCTTTTGGAGATGACGGGTGCTCGAACAGTTCCTCGGGTTTTCATAAATGGAAACTGTATTGGGGGAGGATCGGACACGGAGCAGTTGTTTCAAAGTGGGGAGCTTGTAAAAATGATTCAGTAAATTTGTCCAATAAAATCATACGCATGGAAATCTCAAGATAACAATTAATGTTTTAAAAATACCTTTTTATGAAGTTTCATTATATTAAATCGTATTCAGATTTCAGTTATATGGGATGCTTAGATTTATATAAATTTTGAATAAATTATCAATTCTTAACACAAATGTTGATATAATGGTAAATTAATTTTTATTATGCATTATGCGTTTTTCTAAACATCAGGATGTGAACAAATTACAATGTTAAATTTGTGCTAGCTAAAATTACACAAAATGAACAATACCCCTACTTTTACTTGTCCACAGTATAACAGTAAGTAAATGAGTTACATAGTTAACCGGATTTTCTTTAAATTCAAGTACAAAATGAATGACAATGAATGTGGGTTGTAAATGCGAAAGATATTTTAACAAATTATTACTGGTGGTGTAAAACAAGAAGACATGAAAAAACAGAATGCTTATGCTCAAAGTTTTTTTTATAAAGCTAGGAAGTTGCAAAAAATCCTCTACATTCCATATCTAATACCTTACATGACAAACAACACAAATAGGTTAACTTTCTGTTTATAAATAAAATTTATAAATACATAAATGAGTAGCTGTTCACTCCAAAACTGGAGTTTTGTAGAGAATCATAATTTCTACAAATTAATAAAAGTTTAGGAGTGAAATCAATTTAGCATAACTTCTGATTCGAATGACCATGGCATGAGTACACTCGAAAATTCCTTTATGCTCTACTATCGTTTTAACGTCAATTACACAAAATATTTTGTCAATCTTACTTTTGGCATTTGAGGATGGCTAAAATCTTTATCAATGATAACTCCCTTAACCAACAAAGTATCTTCAATCCTTCCTCCAGTCTTGCCTTCCACCTTAATCAGCTCAAAGTTAACATCCCTCTTCTCCAAGTCAGCCACAGAAAGCACTGCATCTACCGCAATCTCAGCCATTTGCCGGTTACACTTGGACACAATCTTGGAACTTAAAGTAGTTTCCGCAGCCTTGATTAACATATCCCTCTGCTCAATAGGAAACTTAATGGAGAGATCTGATTCTAAGTATTCCATACAGCTTTGGGCAGCCATTTCAAACCCATCAGCAATACGAATAGGATGAATACCCCGGTCCAAAAGAATTTCCGCTTGCTCCAAAAGAGCACCGGCTAACACCACCACCCCAGTTGTCCCATCCCCGATTTCATTATCCTGACTCTGGCTCAGCTCCACCATCAACTTAGCAATCTGATGGTCAACATCCATCATCTTGAGAATTGTAGCTCCATCGTTGGTAATCGTCACGTCGCCATCAGCTGAGATCATCATTTTGTCCAGACCTCGCGGTCCAAGACTGCTTCTCAAGGTGGCTGCCACAGACTTAGCAGCCAGAATATGCGACTATAAAAAATAAAAACAAATATTCATTTAAAATCACTACGCTATACATTCACAAAGCTCCTCAAACACAAAATCCAATACTATAATATAGCGTCAAGTCAACTCACCTTGATAGCGTCATTTCCAGTCAGCCGCTTCTGCTTGTCCTGATCCTTGATGATAATAAACGGCCTTCCGAACTCATCAAAGGCTAAACTACCTGGGAACATGGACATCTAAAAATAATCAGAATTACAAAATAATCAAAATTAATTTTATCCATAAATTTTCACCAGTAAAATTTAATTACTGCTGCAATCATGCCTGCCTTCACAAATACATCAATACAAAACACCTGAACACATGAACCACTTAAGTATTAATTATTTTGAAATACTCACCTTGATTATAACTAATACTCACTCACAAACTATTTGTAATTTTATTTCATTCAACAAAGAAAAAATACCGGAGCACTCTTTCTTTTTGTTTAGAATGACAAAGTGTGTGTTACTCATCCATAAAAGGATAGGATGCTTCGAGAAGGAAAGGGAGGAGGAGTGTAGGTGTGAATGGAGCTCTGTGCACATTGAAATAAAGCAAGAAGTCCCGCTGCCCAACACTTCTTGTGGTTCCAAACTCTTCTGTACTTTTGCCTTGCTCCAAATGCACAAAATCCACTAGACAGCAGCTCTTCTGCCCATATGCAAAAATAAAATTATACTTTTTAAAGGACAATCCTTAAAAAAGAACGGTGATTCATGATGCTTGCATGCATATTAATTCACTATTCACACAGGGTAATGAATTGCAATATGACCTTTACATTTTCAGGGTATTAACGGAGGAAATACTATAAAAACTGAAGCTAATGTCAAATAAAATGACCTCTGAACAAATGTAACGTATATGCTGACTAAATATTGAATGACAATAGACGTTTCCCTAAAATAATAAAAAATGCCGTATGAAAATTCTGTGAAAAATGATCGGAGTGAATTCCTTCAAGGATTAAATCACAATTGCACGCGTTTGAGGATAGGTACATGAGAAGAGGAGCTACAGTCTTTGTGTCGTTTTGCAGGTTTTTAATCATTGTGAAGTTTGCAGTAATTGTTCGGTTAAAGTTAAGTTAATTGTGTTAATTTTTAAATAATTACAATTACAGTATAGTACTGTACTAAGAGCAATGGGTAAGAAGAAGGACCTGAAAGGCGATTATGACTTAGCAAGAATTACACGAAAGATAAGCTGCTGTGTTTGCGGCAACTTACTTGAAAAGGAGATATATCAGTGTGCCAAGAAAAAATCTTGGAAACAACATGGATTTTGTGTATCCTGCTGGGAAGGGAGACAAACTTGTGTGAAAAAATGCAAGGGAAAAATCATTGCCAACAATAGAAGCGCATGGATTGAGGAGTTGCGGACTTTCATGATTTTGAAATGTCCGTTTAAGGCCAAGGGGTGTAGAGTACGCGTGATCTACACTGAGGAGCTTCTCCGTCATAAACTTGAGTGTCCCTTCAGGTAATTAGTAATTGTTTAAAATGCATTGTATTCTTGGCACTGAGATTACATGAATGGCAAGAGAGTGCAATTTACTAATATATGGTTAATTCATGATATTTCTTGCTTTGTTTCCATTTGCTTTTAGGAACAAGTAATAAACCTGGCAAAGAAAGCTGTATTCGTCACCTTAAACCCAATTGTATAGATTCACCCGTGTTAAATTCAGAGTTCATTTGGCATACTGCTGTAGGTAAGATGCTCATAATCATTAAAGTAACACTTCTAGTAGTGTAATTAGTATTTCAAATGATTAATCAGTGTGTTTACTATTTTATTTTACAGTTTCCGGTATCATCCTCCATGGGAAAAGGACGCATCAACTTCTGTTCCATTTTATACAGATCTACAATCTAAATCTAAGTGTTAAATTAAAATGTGAATATATCGGTCTTTATGATTTATTTGATTGTTTTCATATTGAGTTATCATGTATATATTCAATTACTACTCTTGCAAGGTGTAATATCAAATGTTTATTAAAATTATAAAATCCGGCAGACTAAAAACTAATTTGTATATTAGTATTTACCCTTAGATTTACGATTTTTAAAGAAATTAATAGCTATTACCTACTTACGATATGAAAAAATTAACTTTAAATGAACATAATAATCTGTAAATACTAACCAGCATTCTTTTCATGTAAGGTAGTAGGTGCATTATTGCATGATACCTAGTCTTACTTTTTAGTTTTTATACATTAGCTCATGTAAGGAAGAGTTAGGAATGTGCATAGGATAATTCATGCAGATAAATAGATACGGTTAAAATATCAATATCGCTTTATTTACAAAACTGGTATTATAATACGAAAAGCAGATCCCTATTTAAATATAAAAGTAGTATTATTATAATCATATGCATCAGTTATATTACAGTACAGACCATAAGAACCAGACCGGATGAGCAGAATGCCATAATGAGATTGCATAAGGATAAAATATATCGTATTTGGTAAGTGGTAAGTGGTAAGGAACCGAAGAAGAATGCTTATGGGTTATGAATGGATATGGAAACGGAAAGGAATTTTTATGCATAAAAAAGAGTGTGTATAACAACTTTTTGTGTACGTGAGTGAAGGTATTTAGGAAAACACATAGGAACAACATTAGAACCAGAACTGAGAACGCGTGATCATATGATCTTCCATGTTTCTCATGCCAGTTCATGGGTGCACATCAGCCTGCTCTCTCAAGTACTTCTGGATCTGGATTGACGGCAACTAATTTTCAGGGTTAAATTTAACTGCAGGAAAATATTTATTTGGTTCAAGTAAGTAAATGAAGGTGAAAGGAAGGAGGAAATTTATAAAAAATATATTTTTTTGGTTGGGTAGAATTTTTATTGATTTGTTAAATGTGTATGTGCTTTCCATTTGCAGATTTCACTCCTACTCCTCCATCATCCGGTTCTTCTCATCTCCGGCTTAAGAAGTTATCTTTCATCGTTGAAGAGGATTTTAGGTAAGATGGGTTGAGTATAAAAGAAAAGTAAATCTTATAATGTGTGATTAATTTCTTATATATTTATTTTGAGTTGAGATTAAGGTGAGGTTGAGGAGATTACGAACTGAACGTGTTATATATAGAGTAGGAGCCAAGCAGTATCGTCCATTGGGGTTCCCAGTATTTGTAGTTAATTTTCATAGCGATAACTTTTACTTTTGTAAGCTATGATTGTTGATTTATTATTGATCAAAATATCAGGCAAGTTTCGTACTTGTATATTCAGAATATTCAGATGACTTGGATTTCTTTTCTGAAGGGTTATAAAGTAATAAAGAAGATACACACCCTTACTCCATTGCTGATAATTCCAATAGTGATCTCTGCTGCTCTTGACTCTCCTTCTTCTCTTGTATACTGTAATGATATGTGATATGATTAGGCAATACGTGTTATCTGGTTTTCATTCCAGTAGAAAATGTCATATACTTAATAGCTCTAGAGTAGAGTGAAAAAGTTGTAAACAAGTTTGGTTAGCCTATCTGCGTATTATGTAGGGATGATTGGTTGGTACAAATGATAATTTTGAGGAGGAGCTGTCACGTAACCTTCATTAGAGTATTGAGATTAAAAAAGTAAATGCTGGTGCTGTTACCAAGATTTAATAGCCTCTTGATAACTTTTGCAGTATAGTTTTTGTAAGTTGGAGGAAGAAAATTCAAGTTAGTAACAATTTTTTTGCTATTTTTTTTTTTGCAGAAACTGTTGTTTGCCAATCACCTCCGGGAATCTCAAAAAAGAAGCAATCATGTCTTTCTGTGACGGAATTCAAGCCGGACCTCCAATTGAGGTTTTTGCCCTTACTCAAGCTTTTAATGTGGACACATATGACAAGAAAGTCAACTTAGGAGTAGGAGGTAACAGTCCGAATTTACATAAAAATTTAGAAGAGCAGGAGTAATGCTATTTACTATGTTTTAACATGTATTTTCAAAACGATTTATTTTTGTTTTCAGCTTACAGGACCGAAGAGTCTAAGCCATGGGTTTTACCCGTTGTTCGAAAAATTGAAAAGATTTTAGCTGCAGACGAAACCCTTAATAAGGAATATCTGCCAGTTCTGGGTCTGCCTGCATTCACTCAAGCTGCCACTAGGATGCTCCTCGGCAAGGACTCTCCAGCACTTGCAGAGGGACGCGCTGTTGGGATTCAAACCCTTAGTGGGACAGGTGCTCTTCGGGTGTCAGCCGAATTTCTTGCCAGAATTTGTGGGAGAAGCACAGTTTACAGCTCAGAACCCACCTGGGAGAACCACCGGTTGGTGTTCCTCAATGCAGGCTTTCAATCCTACAAATCCTACCGCTACTGGGATGCAACTACAAGAGGGTTGGACATCAATGGAATGTTGGAGGACCTTAAAGCAGCTCCAGAGCGCTCCGTCATCATTCTCCATGCCTGCGCTCACAATCCAACTGGAGTAGATCCAACTCCAGACCAGTGGAAGCAGATTGCTCAAGTTGTACGTGAAAGAAACTTGTTCCCCTTGTTTGATTCTGCATATCAAGGTTTTGCTAGTGGAGATTTAGACAAGGATGCTTTCGCTGTTCGATCTTTTATTCAACAAGGGTTTGAACTAATTTGCTGTCAAAGTTTTGCCAAAAACTTTGGATTGTACAGTAAGTGGAAGAGTTAACTTTGTATTCTTATTGTTGCTTTTATAAACGTAAACTCGAAAAAACTAATTAAATTTTTGTGCGCAGACGAACGAGTTGGAAACATAACACTCGTAACAAGCAATAAGGACGCCATCCCAAATGCTTTGAGCCAAATCACGTTGCTCATCCGAGGAATGTACTCAAATCCTCCTAATCATGGTGCGCGTGTAGTGGCCGTGGCCCTGAATGATGAGGCGCTTTATGAAGAGTGGAAGGTTTGCATCAAAACTATGGCCGATCGAATTATTGCCATGAGGGCAGGACTCAAATCAAGGTTGACACAACTGGGAACTCCGGGAACATGGGATCATATCGTAAATCAGATTGGAATGTTCAGTTACACCGGATTAACACGTAAGAAGAGCTATTTTATCTAAGAGTCTGTACTGATTTTGTACTACGTTTATTTAACGATGATTTGTTTTCTACTCTTTTATAGCGGAACAAGTGGAATATTTGAGGAATCAATACCACATTTACATGCTGAGATCTGGCAGGATCAATATGTGTGGATTGACAAATGCAAACTTGGATTATGTCGCCGGTGCGATCCATGACGCTGTCACCAAGTTCCCTACTAAATAAGAGGCATAATTCTTGGCTTTAGGAAGAATGGAAATGAAAGGTGCTGATTTAATGAATAGGTTGAAATTCAATTGGAACATGATAGTGTATATTCTTTTAATTGAAAATAAGCATTGGCTGCGAAGAGAATTTCAATGCATAGGTATAATGCAGTTTTCAGCTTAAAGTAGGTCAGACAGGAGAGAAATGTAAAATCATTAATGACAAATGACAAGTCGATGCAAACTTGACAATTATCAATAATTATAGACTGTAGAACTGACTTTATGTCTTTATAATAACATTGTAGAAGGTAATAGCAGCAATAATAGTAAAAAGCTCCAGCAAATTTAAAACATAGTATTTTTGTTTTGAATACAATTAGAGAATAAAAATCAAAACAGTGTAAAACGTCTAGTAGAGTTGAAAGACTTCTCAAAAGAGTAAACAAACATTCTATAAAAATATTTACGTAGTATTTTAGTAAAACTTGTAACTACAAAATGAACGAGACATTTCTTGTATTTCACATAGAATTCTGCAACGAAAAAACAAAAAAAACTGCCATCCCATGAAACTTTAATACCTAACCCTGGTTGTAAACTAGCTAAAGGATCAAATCAAATATCTGTGTATAACCAAATATAACCATTTAACATTTAAGTCAACTTTCAACTTTGTTAGCTAATAGTATAATATACTTCCAAAAATTTACAAAATGTTAACCTCTTCTTTAAAAACATGCTTTATGTATACAATTTTATGAATAATGACAAAAGTACTTGTTATAGTTAAATATTAACCCAGTGCTCTATTTGAAATTAGAGATTATTAAATACAGAAATTTAAAGAATTACACATTATATGCCATTTCATGTTCAATCAACATTGTTATATGTTATGCTTAAAAATAATAGAGAACTTTATGTTATAAAACTTAGACAGACAATAAATTACAATGAATCTTGAATGACTTTGGGTTTTTACCACATTTTATTCAATATTCGTATCACACTTCCTTCCAAGTTCACCTACTTAATTATATATGTATTCAGTATCACGTCCAATTTATATAAAACTTCTGTATAGGTTTACATCTAAAACTAAGTTATACTCTCTTTCCTTTTGTACCATGTTTCAGGATAGGTGGAGTTCTCTACAGATCATATTATCATGACAGATCTACATGATTTTATACAAGCTTCCTTCCGCGTCATTATATACTACCATTAAAAAATCATTCTTTATATTTTATATCTGTATCATCCTTAACCTTGAGATCATCGTTATTCATGCGTTATACATGCAACTATTATAACGCGTCTGCAACAACGGAATCTGACGTGGACTCATCTAAAGCTGAGATTTACCCTTTACATATGTTCATACCCTTCATCCATGTAAACAACCTACTCTTTACTTAACCGCTACATACAAACTTAGTTTAGGTATACAATGTAAACACACAGTAGGCTAGTACCCATTTTATCGCATATATGTACCCTTTGTGTACACTGTACTATTGGAGAGTAGCAAGGGATTTTTAGTTGGGTAAAGAGCATATTCCATAGCAAATACAACACTGTTTATGTTGTCAAATGGAAGAAGAGAGGAATATTTTTGGAATAGAATTTTTTTTGTAGGTTGGCCAGCTGGCTGAATCTCAGTTATCTTTTGTGTTTACACAGGTGCTATTTTGTAAATTTTTGTGCAACTAATTTTTTTAGTTTAGTTGATTTTTAGCAAAAGTAGAGAGTTCACTATTGCCGTTGGAGCTGCGTCGTAGTAATCATTGCAAAAGGAGTGTTTCCTGAAGGTGGAAGGAAATAAGTGCCGAAGAATACAGAACAGAAGAAGAACAGGTAATATAAATTTTATGGAAACTTAATTGAATATGGGTAATTGTAATGATTATTTAAGAAACGTGTTTTATGGGCGTTCTTCTGTTAACTATAGCCTTGCGACGTGCATTTAAGACGGATGGGATTATGACGTATGAAGAAGAAGGGAAGGGGCTAAGAATTATAATGAATAGAGAGAGATTCATGACCACATAATGATAATCAGAATGTATTAGCATGAGCAATCAGTTATGAGAAGGTGATAATTAGTCTGAGATGGGTTTATGAAGTGGAGGAGGCTGATGGCGGTACAGCTAGCGGTGAATAGATGCATGAATTTAAATGGATAATGAGCGTTTCAGAGCGTTGACCATAATGAATGTTCAGGTTTAGATAATGAGTCAACTTATACTAGTTTTTTTCCAGTGATAAAAATAGAAAATAGGTGAAATATGAGACGACCTTCGGTGTGTATTCTGTAAATTTATTCGTGTAGGTGTAATTTGTGCAGTATAGTTTTGGACGTGTTGGACAACGTGTGAACTAAGAGGTCATAGTAAATTTGGGAAAGGGTTCTGAATGATAAAAGAAGCTTCATATAACTAATTATTTTTTTGTATGTGTATTTTTATAGAAACACGGGTCAGACCAGGACCAGCGGTGCTGGAGAGAGTGAGCTAAACAGGTGGACGTTGTTTTATGCTGAGGCGTTTTACGGTACTATTCTTGGTGGCGTTGACTGGATTTTCAGGGGTGGCAGCAAAACTATCTTAACATGGCTGAGGGAGAAGTTC
>JAHZNG010002255.1:0-15012 GCA_027744375.1 Orchesellides sinensis | reverse complement strand
AAGGTTGCAAAAAATATTTGTATAAACTTAACCAAATTACTAAAACTAATTATGCTTACCCAGCTGCACATACTATCCCGGTAGAACTTTGCGCTAATGAAATCTAAATGGTAACAAAACGAATAGATATATTATAGTCCATTGTCAAGCAAATAATGCACAAAGTTTTTAATATTTGCCCAAATATAATGGTATATTTCCTCGCCAAGTTTCCAAACGCCTCATTAATATCTTTATAGCATCCCGTTAACTTACAGAGTTCATTTTATTTCTACCAAAACGAAGAACTAACCTTCCAAAAAAGTAACTATTCGCTTGAACCTTTATGAATCACGAATTAGTTCAAGTATTTTTCAAAACAGACTGGCATAAGCCAGTATCAAAATGTCGCAAGATAACTTGGAAGAATAAAAGATAATTAACCTGCAGAAATCCATCATGATTAATCCAATCATACATGTCAGCATTATATACAGGAACTAATGGAAAGTAGCAAATATTTAATTTTCGGTTTATTCGAACGATATATCCATCATGTAAAACATTGTTTATTTTCTTTTGCAAATAATATTCGATTTTTTTGATTATCATGACAAATGGTTTTTGCATACGTGTTAATGTTATTTCCCATGACCCATTTTTATTCAAATACATACAATAATATCGTTGATTCATGGAGATCATAAAACGAATTTCACTCAGTTCTTGACTCTTTTCAAATACCATAATATAAAATTTATGTGCACTATTTTATCAGTGGCTGTATACAACTGATGTAAACAAAAACGATAATAAATATTTGCACAGTCGCTGGTACATGTTTTACTGGCTGTGAAAGTTAACTAATATTTTCTTGATAAGGTGTAAAACGGGAAATCCACTTATCCTGGTCAATTTGTCATGATTGCAATGACTTGTCTAATCTTTGATTCCTAGAATTTCGAACGCAAATTACTTGCAGCATTGATAAGTAAAAACAGGACCAGATTTGCATGGTATATAAATAACGCAAATTTAGTAGCTTATTCAATACGCATTTCCAGTCTCGTGGTAAATGCACGGTGTATTTTAGTAAAGGCTGCCAAAAGTTTATACAAAACCTTATTTTCAACTAATTTAAAACAATTATAATAGAAAAGGAGCGTGCAGAGCTCTAAAACCAACATGAAGAAAATTTATTTTAGCTCAATGGTGATACCTCATCTAGTGATTTTAACCTGCAAATTAGGTAATTTGTTAAGCATTTTTACTAAACGTTAATTTTTTTAACATTTCATCATTATTCCATTATACCTTTCTTTTTGTGCATTTTTAGCTGTATCAAGTAATCCATATGAAGCACTTCCAGAAAACTTTATTCTCAGCCAAAATACTTGTGGTGGAGTCCTTGAAGGCTTGGTAGGCCTTGTTAACTACAAGCTGGGTGAACAACTAAACCCAGGAATTGGTGCCGAAAATTGCATCTGGACTGTTCGGGCTGGACTTAAAGGGATAATACAGTTACAATTGTTGGATGATGGATTTGAAAGTACTAACCCATCCATTCACATTTCCACAGCAAACATTTCAACGAGATTTCATTCTACCCATGTAACAACGCTTAAAAAAGGAGACAGAACCCCCTTCAATGTTTCCGGTCCATTGATATACGTTCAATTTGTAGGTCGGCCTGATCTCCTCAATGGAGGGACTGGGTTCTCTCTACTCTTTCGTGGCATTGGTGAAGATATTTCAGGACCTGTTGGTGGCTCTAATGTCACATATTCATACGTGCTTCAACATGATCACAGCCCCAATGGCAGCATACACGTTCCATTGATACCTGGTCAAGGTCTCAACAATTATGAAATATTTTCATTAACATTGTATCCGGAAGAGGATAAGGCGTTAGCAGTCACCATTGTAGCTCCAATGTCTTTTGGATACAGTCCAAACCACTCGTACTTTCGTTTTGGGTGTGGATGGGCAGGTGGTAGAATTGTTGTGATGGAGCATGCATATTGGGCTGGTGGAGGAACTTTAAGATTAACTATTTGCCGATCAGAGCCAACATACAATTCATCAGTTGTATCATTACATCCTCTTGTTTTAACTTTTTATTCTGACGAATCACGGAGTAAAGAAGGATTTGGAGTTACATGGGAAAGTGTTATTAGAAACTAAAGTTTCAGTGTATTATTCCTTAAAAAAATGAATATTCCCTGCCATATCATTACAATATTTATGAATATCTGTAAAATATATAATGGAGATTCTTTCTGTAATGAAACATGATGAAGTAAAGGATAGTACGCAAATTTTTAGAAAATGTCTTGCTCCTAAGTTTACAGTGGGCTGACAGTCATTTCGCTCATATCTCAAGGTATTTATGAGAAAAACGTTTGCTACATTAAGTTATTTTTTGAAGACAACGGTGAGACTCTAAACTGCTGCATAATATAACTACTAACTTGAATCTCGAAATTAGGTAATAGAATACAAAAAACAAAAACGGAATACAAAAGCATATAAATAATTGCATTCAATTCGAAAGCATATTTAAAATGAATTCCAAGTATCTCAAAAAATAGCTTACAAATGTCAACGTCATTCAAGTGACGCGGAAAAAATAATAGATATATAGAAATATAATAGCTAGATATGCCATACGGCTCCTTTTCTTGTGATTTTGGAGGGAAATTATTTCAAGGGGATGAGTTTCCCTGACGACCATTACTACGAAATACACGTATGACCTGTTCAATGCTTCCTAAGTATTCGGACTTGTCTCATTTCAAGTCTTCAAATTCACATACCAAAAATTGAAAAACGTTACCGTGGACACCCATCCCCACGAAATAATAATAAAAATATTATCCAAAAAATCACAAGCTTTTAAATGGTTCATGAATTGTATGGCGAATCTAGGTCTTATTATTAAATCTTTTGAAAAAAAGGCCTGGTGCTAGCACAGTTGGATTTGACTCACGCTTAGTGTAAAATAAATATGTGAAAAAAGTTGTGATCACAAATTTAACTATCCAAAACTGGGTATTCAATTATGCCAGACACAAAAGCAGCAAAATATTCTAGCTTTGTTCATCGTGCCTACACTTAATTTTTCGGAAACTTGATTTGCATTTTTGTACAGCTTCTTAATGTTCTCCGCAGCAATAAACACATCAAAAGATTTCATTATGAACTTAAAATTTATTGAGATGCTTTGATATATTTCAAATTTGAATCTTACAACTTAAGTTGATCCAAAATTGCATAAAATGTACATACTGATAGGAAACAATGATAGGGAGAATAAGCCTCTAAAACAGTTACAAAATCATCTATTCTTTTGAGACTCAAAATAACATACAATTGTGCATGAGAATGAGGAAATTGATTATTTATGATATTCTTTTCAATACCAAGCACGTGAAAATATTGAGTATACATATAAGTTCATAATAACGAAAAGTAATTCCATTTATACTTACTCGCATATTGTATAAAGATATACATAAGTTAACAAAACTAGTAAAAATAAACATGTTTGTTCGGTTTTACATATTATGCTTTCGGAAGTCTTGTGCTAATCGGTTTATCGAAATTGCAATAAAACAATGAGATATGTTGTAGTCAACCCAGCAATCTGCAAGGTTAATAATATATCATATATATCCCACATAATAAATTAAGCCTTTTAATAAAACCGTGGTCTCAAAGCGCTTCAATATAATTAATATTGTCATATGTCAATGTCAGCTTACCGAAGTCATTGTCCTCCTGCTTAAGCCGAAGAACTGGCCTGGTGCTATGGTAACTGGATTTGCTTGAATCTTTGTATGAAGCATTTGAATCTGAATGTTATTAACAAATTGAAGTTAATCTTGTACCTTTTCAATTCAAATGTAATGTACGATATCCGCATTCTTACATTGTTCCTTGTTGGTGTGTTCAACCTTTCAGAAGCTATGTTAGCATTTATACACAATTTTTCGATACTCTTTGTAGCCTAAAAACACAAATATAAATTTAATTGAGTTTCTCCAGATACATGTATAGATATACGATACAAAACGTACAGTTTTGGTGAAAGTTGATCCAGAATCGCAAAGGATAAACATGTTCAAAGGAAAAACAGCTGCCGTCACTAGGCCAAAGGAGACTGCGACCCATTCTCCCATCTGGACAAAACTCAAAACAACATACAATTGTTGCGTTGTAATCATTCCAACGAGAAACATCCACATGGCAAGGGGAATCTGAAATACTGAGTTAAACTGATCTACAAGAAACCCCAAGGCTTCTAGTTGGGAAATCAAAACGAGGACACAACTGTCATCCAGGTTCTCCAAAGACTCACATTGCTTCCCAATAATTTTGTAGCAAGTAGCCAACCATTTGATGTAAGCAACAAACCATAGTGACAGTATAGACAAGGAAACGTGTAGTTCACACATTTGCAGTATCAACGCAGGTATTAAAATAAATCCTTGGAGGATTTCCAAATTCGCTATGACGTAATGCATCGCTACTGAACAAGATATCATTAAAAGAACACCAAATGGGCTGGAGTACATTAAGATTGTCTTGGTATCTTGTTCGATTTCATCAATCCACTTGATGTATATGGATACGTTGTTTTTGTCTTGCAAAACCAACTCGCAAAATTTTCTGTTCAAAGTCTTCTGAAAATCTTTAAACTTGGATTGGTCATTAAACAGCCATATACGGTATAGTGTTAATATAATCGTGGAAACTAAAAACATTGTTAAATTTGTGTTGTTGTCAGATGGGAATTGTTTCCCATGTAAAACAGTCGCACTTGGATCGGCGGATACATTTATTAATATGAAAAGGTAGTAGATTATGTGGGCAGCTGTGTACAAAAATATGGTTACTGTTGAAAGCTGATACAATCCTGTATACAGTTCGTTGTCTGGTTTTAAAGAAAATATGACTAAACCACTGAGTTGGCCGACGAAAAGGGGTAGTCTGAATGCAATCTTTAATTTTGACCTCAAGTTTTGTTCTGTAAATTCGCTAACGCAATGCTCCTCTTTGGAATCATCCATTTCAATTACAAATATGGAGTTTGTGGTGTTTTTATAGTTACTATTCTCAATTTTGAAGTCCGTTAAATTATCCATGTTGGTTAAATTTTTCTGTACGACGGGATCCTAATAACTTATTTTATCTTAGCCAAGTTATTAAAGACTGGTGGAATGCATTTATTCTTTTCAGTTCTGACATACAGCTTTATTATTTACAAAGTACCCAAAATTACTTGGACCTTATTTACTTAATCAAACAATAATCAATTTAATGTGTTTCTGGGTAGTTGTTGCATTATCGCTGGTATGATAATGGGAAAACCATAAAGAATTGCTAATTTAATAAATTAAGCTAAGACAAACTGACTATCTCGCTAGGTTTGTATAAAAAGCCAACTGACATAAGGAATCAAGCATAGGCTTGCATATATGCCAACATCTAATGCACAGGGTTTCCGGTGCAGCAACATGAGAGTAATAAATGAACTATATACTTCACTGTTTCAGTTAGAGATGGACATGTTTAAACAATCGATGTGTTTTGTTTTAATGCCAGAACAAACACACATTTTTTGTTCCGTTTTGTTTTGTGAACATTTGTTTTGTTTTCGTTTTGTTAATTGACTTTAAACAAATAATACGAATTAAACACGTTATTGCGCTATATGTATTATAAGTATTAGAATTATGCTACTCAGGAAACATTATAAACAAACCTATTTTATGACGTATTAAACCCCACCCTGAATGGCTAAACACTTCAATTATCAATTAAACCTTTTACATTCATTAAAAGGTAGATTAAATTTAGTGCAATGAAGAATATCCTTATCAAAGATTTAGCCTAAAGCATTTTAATCCCTTGGGTGGCAACTGGAATGCACACATGCATCACCAACATCACCACCAAAATCTGATTTTCTACACTTTTCAGTTATAAAATGCTTCCATACGATTTTTTCATGAATGCAGAATGCATATGTAAAAAAATCCCCTAAAACATAAACACAAAAATTTATTTCAGCAACACTGTTTAAGCCGACAAACGCGTTTTCCAGTTTTGTTTCATGGCAAAACCAAACCGTGTGTTTTGTCTTACAAAATATTTGTTTTGCATTTTGTAATAAACAAATACGTAAACAAAACAAAAAACTAGTTTTAAAACATTGTTTTTAAAAACATATCCATCACTAGTTTCAATTTAAACGTGCAAATTGAAACAAAACAATCAGATATGTTGTAATCAATTCTGAAATCTAAGATGAAATAACCACGATTTTCATCACGTATTACTCTATATAAAAGTTTCCAGGGGCTAGCGCAACCTGGTTAGGCTGGAGCTTAGGATAAATAAATCAAAGCTTAGTAAAAAATAGATATGAGATTGTAGTTGCATATAAATTTACGAAAATGTTTGAAAATACTAATTACGAATTGTGAAACAACGAAGTATTAAAATCGCTTCTGCCCGTCTTTATGTCCGTCCGTTGGTTTCTCCGTCCCACGATAGTTAAAAAACAAATTGATTTTTTTGGAAACGTTTTCCCAAACCAAATTGCTTGCACAATGCTTTGTTCGTAAGAGACTTTGCCAGACAGTTCTTTCCAGAAGCCAGTTATAATACCTAAAACTATGGGCTCAATAAAACTAAAATACCTACAATCCCAATGTCAACCGAGGGTTCCCTGATTAATTATTATAAACACCTAAAACTATTTTATCCTGACCATTGTTGCTCGACTAACTTGAGTCTCGAAATTGTAATAAGACAATAAGGTATGTTGTAATCAATCCCGCAATCTAAAGATAATTATGGCATATTATGTAACTTATCAATTTACAGGGCATGATCGATTAATATATATCGGGCGCATGTTTAAAGACTCGACTTACAGATGTCAACGTCATTCTGTTGAGGTGAAAGAAATGACCTGGTGCTAGCACAACTGGATTTGACTGAAGCTTAGTGTAAATCATGTATATCTGTAACAGAACACAATAAGCTTACAATAAATCACATGTTTTTAATTATGTCAGGTATAAAGTCATGAAAATAGTTTTACTCTGTTCCTCGTGGCCACATCCAACTTTTCGGATATTGAATTTTTGCACATATTCTCAATGTTCTCTGTAGCCTAAAACCAAAAGAAGATAATAAGCTTGCATTTGTTAAGATGCTTAGAAATATTGCATATTTTAATCTTACAACTTTCGTAAAAGTTGATCCAGAATCGCAAAGGATGTACATGCTGATAGGAAAAAGTGAAAGGGAGAATAAGGCACCTGTGGCCGTTCCAAACTCTCCGACTCGTATAAAACTCAAAATAACATATAATTGTTGTGTAATATTTAATCCACAAACAAACATCCAAAGGATCAATGGAAACTGAAAAACCGAGTTAAACTGATCCACTAAAATCTCCACGATTTCTATTTGGGATATCAAGAAATTGACACAAATCCCATTGAAATTTTGGAAAGGTTCGCTACGCTTACCAATAACTATGTAGCAGGTAGCAAGCAACTGAATGTATGTCGTAAAGAACAATGGGAGAAAGCAAAGTGAAAAGAATATTTCAAAGGAGGTACAAAATAATGCAGGAAATAGATAAACTACATTTTCCCCATTGGTAACATGGTAAAATGATACAACTGAAGCTATTACACAAAGTACTGCAATTGGACTGAAATAAATAAATTTCCGTTTGGTTCCATCTTGTATCTCATGTATCCAAGTGAAAACTAAGTCTTTCTCGTTTCCACAAGCCAAAACTAAGTCCCAAAAGGTTTTATTTAACAGTTTCTGAAAAATACTGATTTTGGAGTGGTTGTAAACAAGCGAAATACGGTATAACACCAGTATAACAGATTCGACCGCAAAGATTACAGAATTTGCGCTAAATTCAGATTTAGAATCTTCACCGTATAAAGCCTGCATCTTTGTAGAACCATTTAACCCATCCACGGTTAAGAAACTATAGAATATGTGAGCAATCGTGTGCAGAATTGCGGCTGCAATAGATAACTGGCAAACATTTCCATAGAGTTCGTTGTCTGGTTTTACTGAAAATGTTATTAAACCTCCGAGTTGTCCAAAGAGTAAGGGTAATTGGAAAGTAGATTTTAATTTTGATCTGAGTTTTTGTTCTGTCCAGGTTTTTTCTGGGTCAATAACTTTAATTACCAATGTTAAAGATTTAGATGATTTTATAGTGAGGGATTTTTTATCGTTCAATTCTGCCATGGCTATAAGGTTTATATATTGTTTTTATTTTAAATTATATTCCTATTCTCAAACTAATAAACGCACCGAAAATGCTTTGGTACAACGCGGCACCCGAAATTCATGTGAGGATTACCTCTCTTCCTGCATACAAGTACGCAGAAAGTTAACGAACAAACAATCCTCTTAGTTTGGGTGGGTTGATTGATTAATTCTTCGTAATTGATTGTAAATATGCCAAGTTGCTAATAACCATCATGAAACTTTAACTTAAATTGTTTATTTTGGTACAAAAGGATACATACAAGTTAATTTAGTACAAGGAAATTAACAAGATTAGTAAAACAAAGTACAATGAAATAAGGTGGACTTTCTATAGTTCAGGTTTACTTTGGAGAAATGCTGAAAAATATCGTGTATCTAAATTTAACTAATTTAATAAACATGGACATAATTGAATAGGTACACATTTTGTTGTGGAAGACTTGTGCTAATTTGTGTCTCGAAATTGCAATAAAACGATCAGATATGTAGTTGTCAATCCAGCAATCTGCAATATTAATAATTTATGCCACATAATATACCCTTTAGTCTCCAAAATTAAATTTCGATATCAACATGAACTTACAGAAGTCATTGTCATTCTATTCAGGCGAAAAAACTGGCCTGGCGCTGTGGTCACTGGATTCACTTGAATCCTTGTATGGATCATTTGAATCTGAAAATAAATAACATAAGTACAAAACTCGTCTGGCAAACTTTTAAGAACACTGTAAAATCGTCCTATTCTTACATTGCTTCTGGTTGCTCCATTTAACCTGTCAGAAATTGCGTTAGCATTTCTGCACAATTTCTTTATATTCTCTGTAACCTTAAAACGGAGATATAAACTTAATGGAATTTGTTTGTAAACAATACATATTATCCAGATATTAATATTAAACAAGAGACATACAACTTGCATAAAAGCTGATCCGGAATCGCAAAGGACGAACAAGTTCATGGGAAATATAGCTGACGTCAAAAAAGCAAAACAGGCTGCCGCCCAATCCCCACCCCGGATGAAACTCAAAACAACATACAATTGTTGTACAGTAACCAATCCAACAATAAACATCCAAATAATCAATGGAATTTGAAACACTGAATTAAATTGGTCCACAAGAATATCCATGACTTCCACGTGGGTTATCAAAGAGTTGACACAACCTCCATCAATATTCTCCAAACACTCACTCCTCTTCCCAATAATTTTATAGCCGGTGGCCAACCATTTGATGTATGCAACAAACCAAAGTGACAGTAAAGACAATGTAATGTATAATTCAAAAGTTTGCAGAACCAATGTCGGAACCAATATAAGGCCTTTAAGAATTTCCAAATTCTTTACAACGTCGTGCATTGCCATTGAAATTGTTACCATCAAAAGAATAGCAAATGGGCTAAAATAAATTAAGGTCTTTTCAGATCCTTGTTTCATTTCATTAATCCACTTGATGTATACGGGTGAGTTGGTTTTGTCTTGTAAAACCAACTCACAAATTTTTTTGTTAAAAGCTTTTTGAAACTGTTCAAATTTCGAATGGTTGTAAACCAACCAAATACGGTATATTGCCAGTACAACCGTTGAAACTAGAAATATTTTTGAATTGGCAGTTTGATCGGTTGTACTACCTTCTCCATATATAGCATTTGCGCTTTTATTGGCGGATTCATCCAATAATGTTAACAAGTAGTAAATAATATGGGCAACAGTGTACACAATTACTGAAGCGGTTGAAAGCTGATACAATCCTGTTTGTAGTTCGTTATCGGCTTTTGAAGAAAATATAACTAAGCCACTGATTTGGCCTAGGAAAAGTGGCAATTGGAATGCAGACTTTAGCTTTGCTCTAAGTTTTTGTTCTGTTAATTCACTATCGTAAAGTCCCTGCTTCACATTATCTATTTCAACTGTAAATACGGAGATTGCGCTCTCCCTATTGTTAGTATGCTGAACTTTGAAGTCTGTTAAAATATCCATGTTAGTTTGAGATCATACTGAATTCTGTTTCCTTAGCCAATTAAGTGAAACTGCTCGAAAGCTTTTAGGCCTTGGAGGTCGGATAGGTATTGTACACTCAAAATTGTTTACGCCTTGTCAAATATCAAATAGCAATCAGCTTAATTTGTTTGCAAGTTCCTTATATTCTGCATACTTCGGGGTTTATTTTTTTTATTATGAGGTATACACACGATATGATGTGTATAGGTATGTGTATGCAATAAAACGCTGACTATGACATTAACTGAAGCTTAAAAACTACTCTAATCATGTTAGTCAATAGAAGAACAGAATGATACCATTTAAAGTAGGGTTACATGGTGACACCTCTTTGAAATATGGGACATCCTTAAGTATTTGTCGAGGAATCGGTTTTAATGTGAATATCGAAATTGCAATAAAACGATTAGATATGTTGTGATCAATCCAGCAATCTGCAAAGAAAAATAGCATAATTTCATATTTTGTTAGCTTTTTTATTGGTTGGCAACGTATCCCAAATTACGTATGTATGTATACATTTACAGGATCTAATGTTTTATTTAATTTATTTAAGCTTACAGATGTCAAAGTGATTCTGTTCAGACGAAAGAAATGACCTGGTGCTATAGTTACCGGATTGGATTGAAGCTTAGCATGCATTATTAAAATCTGCCAATGAATAACAAGATTAATTTCATGGAGATGATTTGGCACAATAAAGTCTACCAAAAAATTATTTCGTTACACTATTTCTCGTCGCCAAGTTCAATCTTTCGGAAATTGCATTAGCATTCTTGCACAGTTTTGCAACGTTCTCTGCAACCTGAAAATTATGCATACATATTTCATCCGTAATTTCATAATATAAACATATTAAATATTTACTGTTTACGAAACCACTTACAACTTGAGAAAAACTTGACCCAGCATCACAGAGAATGTACATGTTTAATGGAAACAGGAATGACGTTAACGCGCCACCAATTGCCGTGACCGAATCTCCAATTCGAACAAAATTTAAAATAACATACAGCTGCTGCGTTATATTTACCCCAATAATGAACATCCACATGATAATTGGTAGCTGAAATACTGAATTAAAGTGGTCTAAAAGAATATCCATGGATTCCACGTGGGATATTAAAGAATTGGCAGATGATCCATCCATTTTAGATAAGGATTCACTTCTTAGTCCAATAATTTTATAGCAAGTGGTAAGCCACTGGATGTAACTAATAAACCATAATGAGTGCAAAGACAGTAAAACATGAAGTTCCAAAACATTTAAAATATACACGAAAAACAACATAATTCTATTAAAGGCATCCAGATTGGCAACAATGTAAAATGATAATACTGAAGAAGCTATCAAGCAAAATATTGCAAACGGGCTGAAATAAATTAGCTTCCGCTTGATATCTTGTTTAATTTCATCGATCCATTGTGAATATATTAATACATTGTCTCTGATGCTGTCTTCCAAAATTAAGTCGCAGAATTTCCCATTTAACGCTTTTTGAAATTGCTGGTATTTTTGGAAGTTGAAAATATGAAACATGCGATATAACACCAGAATAATTGAAGAAACCAAGAAGATAGTCGAATTAGTTTTAAAATCAGCAGCGGAATTTTGATCTTGACCGTATAAAGCGGTTAGGTTTTGGTTAGTGGAAGTATCTAATATGGAAAGATGTGGGTGATAAATGTATCCAAGCGAGGACAAAGCTAAGGCTGCGGCTGCCGTTGAAAACTGGTAAAATTGTGTGTAAATTTCGTTGTCTGGTTTAGTAGAAAATAACACTAAACCTCCAAGTTGTCCAAGGAGTAAAGGAATTTGGAAGGTGGATTTTAGTTTTAATCTTATTATAGTTTTACTACAAAACCCTTCTTTCGGATTAACTATTTGTTTTACTGGTATTGAAGATGTTCTTAGTTTAAAGTTGATAAACCTCATGCTTGTATACAGCCAGTTTTTTATATATCGTTTTTGACTTTGGAGGACTTCCGTTAATTTTAAGCCAAATACAATTCAAGTTATTTAAGTGTTCATAAGTTTGGAAGTCAGCTTTTTCTACAAATCGACTACCGTAAGGATTTCCTTACTGGTTCATGAAAATTTACAGTCATTACAGTTCTTATATTAAATTAGTCAATGGTTCAACTCTCAAACCTTCTGACGGCTAATTAACAAAGTTAACATTAATTACGTTAATGTATTTTAATTATTAACAAAGGGAATGTTGTTTTATCACCAAAAATAAAGTATTAAATTGGAAAGTGTAGTGTATTTATCCTCAATACATGAAAATGAGGTGATGTGAGAGAGCGTATGATCTTTGCCTTAAGTGACAAGAAGTAAAGTTTTATTCTGCATTGGAGCAGGAGCAAAATAGGTCTGGAGAGCATTCATACATGCACACATATATAAGACATAGTATATAATGAGTATGCATAAATAATGGACAGATAACAATAATTGATACTCAGACTTAGTGACTAAATACGCCGACTGGCTGACGACATGGACATTCAATATTTTACATATCATACGAATCATAAGATAATTCTAATATACTACAGAAAGCATAGCAAATACAGACAAAACCATGTAAACATTTTACATCTTAACTTTACTGATCCGTTTTGATGCATAGGGCATAGGGTTTAAAAGACCTGAGCTTAACTTAAGAAGAGTGGTAAAACAATGAAAAGATTGTGAGAACATATGGATACCGCAGTTTTTACTGCAAATAAACTATGTGGAAGGCAACACCAGAATAGTGATTTACTCAAACATCCAAAATTGCAATACATTAATAATATTTGCGCGAGGCACAAATTGAATAAAGGTAGCAAAAAGCAAATTCATTCCATAATCTGTCTGAAAAAGAAGGCAACTTTTAGGACGAGAAGAAAGGTTTTATTGTATATTTAGCCTAGCTGTAAATGGAAACATTGTATTCTAGAATGAAGTAATCCTTTTTTTAAACTAAAATAGGTTCTTCCTGCCTAAAAATCCACTTCCATAAGCCATCTTTCGAGACATAACGTATTATATTCAGTGTGTAGGTTTTAAGGCTTTATATAAACACAGGTGTCTCAAAAAATGTAATATTTTTTTCTCCAAAAACTTTCTTGGAATCAAGGGCAAGCTTATTTGTTAAGTGATTAATGATACCATTTATTCATATCCCAAATTCAAATGAAAGAGTTTTTGAGCTTCTAAGTAGCTTTTTATTGTATAAAAAATACTTTTTATCTTAGCTTTGTACTCAGCTTGAAACTGGCTCCAACTGTTTCAAAAGCTAAAATGAGTTTACAGATAAAATTTACGAGAGCTTTACGCACAACCCTTTCAACATGTTCAAAAGCACTAGGTCCTGGGTATAAAAGGCCGGGTGTTTTTCACTTCCTCATACTATTCCTAACTTATACCTGAAGCTAGAAAGTTGACACTTAACTTTTTTACTAGTTCCTTTTAACACTGTTCAAGCCATGGATACTCCACTAGTCTTCCTGTTCTACTTTACCATTTTGTCCAGCCCAGCAATAGCTGCTCCAAGTAAACTCACGAACAATCCTGATACGCCAGTTGCCACTGTACCCTCTGGTGACAGCATTCCCAAAAACAACACTCGGGTTCGAGAACAAAGAAGTCGTTTCATTCCCGTTAAGGATGACACATTAGGGAAATTTCTTCCAGCGGTGGAATGTTACCCGTTATCAGAACTGCTACCTCCAAACGCCTCTTCGTGGAGTTACAAAGAAAAATTTGCATTTGTTATTAACGTAAGTTTCTATATTAACAAAACCGACATGATCCTATTATATACTTGTATGTATAAATTACCTGTTTTTAATTAAAACTTATGTGTTTCCAGCGTGAGGTGAGATTCGACAAGTTGGAGGAGCAGTGGAGACTTGAAGGGTCAAAACTTGGGGAGTACTTTAAAGAGAAGATGGATCGTGCTCGTGCAAAGGCAGTGGCGATGACCCGAGAACATCCGGATATGGACGGGCTAGCCATGGGTCACATTTTTCCAGATGACTGCTTCCCAATGGCGTTGCTTCTACCTAAAACAGCTTCTTCCTGGAGCTATTGGCAAAAGTATCATTATGTGTCTTCGGTAAGAAGCCTTATAAATTTTATGCTTACAATTTGCTACGAATTTTGTTTTTAATTTTCCAAATTTATTTACTTTAGCGGGAGTGGATTCATTTTTACTTGGAGGATATGGAGGATAAATTATCTAGCAGCCTTGCCATTACCAAGCTCATCAGTGCTTGAAAAAGGTGTTGCTGGATTGAATTGGATATAATTAATTAAAGCATTTTTCTTATTTACATTTTTTAGTAATTCGTTTTTATTGTAAAATATAGTTAATGCATTTGTTATTGAGCGATTTTGTATTAAAAAAACTTTAAAATACTTACTGATAACTTTGTGCTCGTGATACACAAACTTCCTCTCCCAGTACACTATTCTCGTGGTGATTTTTAAACTTTGAAAACATGTGAAGAGGTTGACGGCATCTTATTCCATGAGCCACAGCCATATTAGGTGGATGCCATGAGGCATTCTCAAAAAAGTAATATTTTAATAGACAATTCATGACAAAAAGATCCTACCGGCCGAAATCGAATTCTCTGATAACTCGGGGGTTGTTCATGTGTGTTGGTTGCATGTACCCATCATATTGCAATACTCTTGCTAAATACATTTTTTGATTAAA
>JAHZNG010002254.1:0-14626 GCA_027744375.1 Orchesellides sinensis | reverse complement strand
CACTGTGCTGCCTGATAAGGGTTCCACCACTCCAACTCCCGTGAAAACAAACTCGACTAAACCCGAGACACCTAAGGAGCGTGCACTGAGATTGGCGTTGAAGGTAAGTTTAAATTTCTAATAAAATATACCCATTCGGCGAGGTAATACTGTAAGTTTAATTCCAGCCCTGCGGAAACTTTAAATAAGACATTGTTCGTTTTTGCTCCACAGTATGGCTTTGTTACTCCATTGACAAGTCTTGTTGTTGTGAAACCTAATAGCAGTGATGTGACAAATGCTGTACCAACTGATGGAAAGCCCGATTATCTTGACAGCGCATTTGGTAAGATAGTCAGTAAGAGTAGTTTAAGGTTTGATCTCATTAGATTATGATTAGGGTAAAAATGTTCATAAAGCGTTGTTATTTTAACTACAATAGAAAATCATCCATCTAATATTGTTCTTGTTTCACTAAATTACTTAAAACAATTTTTCAAATTAGGAGGTAGAAGGCTATCCTTCAGCTCGCCAATAATACCAATACCCTTATCAATAAATGCATTACCGCCACCTGGGGCCAAAACCATTAGGTCAGGTTTACAAGCAAGTCAACTTCCTGGTAGGAAATATAAGAGTGGATATAGTGCTACGTACAGAAGTAGTAGACCTATTGGAAAAATTGGAATGAGATACCGTAAGCTCCGTTGTGGTTAATAGTTAAACCATTGACAAAAACATTTTTGGGAAAAAAAATTTTGGAGCTCAGCACGAAAAGCAATAACATTGGGTGTGTGGTGTGTCTATGGCACGAAAATTACTTGCTTATTCCCTTGGATTATTGACGAGTTATATTTTAAAGTTCAAATAGTCAATTTCATCCTGCATGACACTTAGAATTATTATAATGCGTCTCATAACATTAGGAGATGTCGTCTCGGTTTCTGTCTTAATCTGTATTGATATTTTGAATGCGGGAGCTATACATTTAATAATAATAATAGAAAATGGGTTTTTTGCAGCACCTCAAAGCATGCCAGTGCTTGCACTATCAGCACCAGCTTACTACGTGAAAACAGCGTCCATTTCAGGAAACTACATAAATAGGATCGCTGCCCATCCAATTCCAATAAGTTCCCACTTCCACGCCCGTCCAATACCACCCGTCCCCTTTTTGGGTAAATTATTATTAACGTACTGATTTTATAAGTGCTTTTGCATGGTACGACTTGCACGAAACTTGTAAGCTGCATGTAGTACCTAACATGGTGGCTTTAAGGTATAAATAACGCTTTAGTTCAGAATTAAATATATAAATGTGATTCTAGCCGGACCCCCACAAATGTCTGGAGCACCTTTCGGATTTGGAGGATCGCAACATAACAGCTTTGATTACGATTCTCAACTAACCGGTGAAGCTTACATTGATCCAAGTACAACAAACAGTTTCCCTGTTGCACCCACCTTAGTTCCTTTCGCTAGCACCACAGTCAGACCCAGCCCAACATCATCTGCCCCTCTCACCTTAAATGATATTGTTTGGCTTAAGAAGGACGAAGCTGTTCTTCGCGTGAATGAGACTGACTACAGAATCGCAAGAAACGAAACCGTAAGGAATATTCTTGCCACAATTAGTTATTTGTTGTCAGCAAATTACTCATATTATAATTTTATTATGTTATGATTTAGAGCGGGGACACTGCTGGCTACGACTGTACCGTCCAAAATGACGGAGCTAAAGGCCAATGCTCTCATTTGCAAGACTGTGTTTTGCCAGCCATTGTCAGCAACGAAGACTTATTCAGAACGTCTTACTTCTGTCCTATTCAGTCTACGTAAGTTGTGTATGCTATAGACTTGAATAAAAATCTGAGAATTGCATAAATGAGTATTTTTATACCGTTTTTAACAGATCCTCCACCAATTCCTACGTTGGAGTATGTTGCCCATCCAGGAAGAGCCGAGCTTTGGTGAACAGTGCAGAAGAACCATGAATTTCAGAGCTCTTTCTTTGAACAGTGAATTTTAATATTGTACCTATGCAAATATGCACATTTTCACAAATAGTGGGTTTTGTATTTTTAGTATGACGATGACATGTTAAATATTATCTTTAGATCTCCAAGAATTTTTAAGTTATCTGTAAGTTATGTATAAGTTATTGTGTGCAAGGTTTGAAATTGTTGGGACTCTTTTTTCATGGTGTTTTCATTCCATTTATCAGTTAAGTAAACAAGTTACTACTACTCTCCAGAGAATACGAATGTGTTTTTATTGAATATCATTTTGCTGGTTATTCATACGTTTTGGCTTAACAAATTTTTTCTTTTGGAAACTAAATAGTTAGCATTTAGCATTGTTTCAAATTCATAAATGTTAATTCAAAATATGAAACTCCGATTCAAATGCAATAATTTTAACAGAAATTCATAAGTTTAAAGTTCTTGCAAAGTTAAAAGCAATGATTAAAAGTAGGTTATGCTGTCTTGTTCCTTTTTGGGCCCTTCAGCTTTAATCAAACGACCATGGGTGTCATTAAAACTCTTGTAAATCTTGAGGTGGTAGTAAACGGTTTTGTTTGGTGTAGTTGCTCGAACTTTGACAAAGTAGTTGACACCATTTACAAGCTGAGTCCGATATGAAACTGGTTCGATGTCTCCCTGAATATTCTTACCACCTGGTAGACCCAGTAGATGTTTCTTAATTTTGGGATGTATGTCTTGGATAAGTTGCCTAACTTGATCATCAGCTGGCCTGTCGTAACTGCTTACTCCACCGGGAATAGTCTGAGTGCAAAGGAAAAGCGATCTTTTGTCGTAAATTGCAAATTAAAGTATTATAAAGAAAGCCCCCAACGGAGTGTTTTATTTGAAAGTACTTATGATCAAAACAAAGATAACCTACGTACTTCATGATCTTGGCTTTTAGCTCCAACGGCAAGAAGCACAAATATAAACGGAATTACTAAAAGTATTTTCATTTTTAAGCTTGCGTTCTGGCTCCAGCTCTGGAAACTATAACTTTGACCAAACGGAAAAGAGTTTTTGATTGATTTTGTTCTGCACAAGAAATACTCAAATGAATCAGTAGCTCTCAAAATGGATGAAAATTTTACCTCGTCAATTCTGCAACAATCAGCATTTTCTAGTATCATAAGCATTCATTCATAACTTTCGTTAAATGACTACATATAATCATGCATATGTAAATTTGCAAGCATGGATGTAATTATGCACTTTCTGTACAGTTATAATATGTGAATTTGTAAGGCTAATATTAAAAGTTTAGTTTTAACTTTTATTTGCATACGACAAGAAGCAGTCATGTAATCCATTAAAATTTTGATTAAAACTTGCATTTTTTGGTATTTTTGTAAACTACGTAATGGATTCTTTGTTTCATTCAGCAATTTGGTAGTCTTCGTACAATTGCGCAATGAGCAAAGAAAATATTTGCCACTGACTGCTATGAATCAAGTAAATGGTTTTATTTGCTATCGATGCTAATATGAAACGTGCTTTCTTGGTACTTGTATGCATACATACCTATGTAATTGGACTTTAAACTGTATTCATCACGAAGTACAAAATCTGCGTGCATGGCACTTCAACAAGTAAGTTGTGTCAACTTCGTAAATCTTTGCTGCATTTAAATAACTTGTCATACAACGTGTGAATTTAAATTAATAAATGTAGATAACAAAAAACATAAATGTTTGTTTGCTTTTTTATGTAGACACTTCCAAACTAATCTGTATTAAATATTGTAACCCTTTCCAGTTAGTTTCAAAATACCAATTTATATTATTCAAATCCCTGCCATAAAGATTTATAAGCTGTCGGAAATGTAATTTCATGTCATCCAGACAAACAAATGTGCGTTTAATAAAAATAAGCGATTCCTGGAACTACTCGGTATAACAGAGCAGCAGTTTGCTTTTTAATCTAAGCCCCACTCTCTAACTTCGTGATCGCTTCTTCCTTCTTGTGCGGTTTCACCACATCACAAACTTTATGCTTTTGTGGTGCCTGATGTACTTATCTTTGAAACATTACTATAACGGAAGTGGTATCAACTATCAACTATGTTTTCTAAAAAACTAATCAATTACGACTAAAATTTCATCGTTTGGAACAAAAGAAATGGCATGCAGGTAGAAGTTCGAGTGTGATTAGCAATACGTTATATATCAAAAATAAGTTTTTCATTTCCCGTTTTTTAATCTTAAATCTTCACCATTATTACGCAGTTTTGTTTTATGCACAAGCAAAGTCGACGTTTATAGAACTGTTGGCCTGACCTAAATTTGGTACTTAATTTGAATACCTACATAGGTCAAATGAAACCAGCTGCCACTAAGTCGATGTCATAAAAGTTCCCTAATATATCTTTATGAAGTTTTATTTGCACGTCAGCAATATTCTCACAAAAGAACACAAGCACCGTTTTAAGTTTAAGCGTTTAAAACTGAAAATTCATGCATGCTGTATTAGTCAAATGGAAAACGTGGCTAATTCTTGTTTGATTTATTGACTTAATTTGCAGGCATTTTTTAACCATAAATAATCTCACGAGACATTGCTTATTGAATACTATCGAACTTACATCCACATAAGGTCGAATGGCACACACCACAAGCACACCTCCTGCCATATTTTACGTATTTAATAATTAATACATGTTATGTGTGGTTATGAAACGAATGCATAAAAGTTGTTCAGATTTATTGCAAAACAGATTAGTGAAAACGTGTTGTCTCCAGAAATCATTACTTCTGGAGAATAGAATTTGCATGTATACCTACTTACTTTTTGGATCGTGTTTAACCCTAACCCTACTATGCAGCTTATCATGAAAGTTTGACACATGTTGTGTTTGCGTCGCTTGTAGAAGATTTATGATTCTATGATTAAAATCCAATAGGTTTAAAATATGATTAAAACCTTGTACTAATGTCACAAACGGTAAAATACCAAAAACTGCAATGCAACCACTGAGTAAAAAAGTCAGAAGACAAGATCGATTGGTATTTCACTGTAATCCAAATACAATTATTAGTTGAAAGTCATGACCATACACATAAGAAGCAACCGCCAAAGTTAAGTTAGTTGTGGTAAGTGTTTAACATTTTCCGCTCCACATTGACCGAAGGTATTTGACTCTTTGGCATGCATTATTCTGGAGTCTGTACGTGATGTATTATCTGTCAATGAACGGCAATCTAACAACCACAACGATTTTTAGTTTATAGAAATTGTGGTTTCGGTTCAACTTAAAATATAAATGATGATTGAAATGATCAATCCAGCTTAACTTATAGACAATGAAGGAAATTTACTTTTTCGCAAGATAAAAGACATTCATTTTCAGATGTATTAAACCGACTGTGTGTATGTTACATGTAAACAGTGATTACATAACACAAGACAAAGCAAACGGAGAATTACAATGGCTTACTACACCGTGTTTATTTAAAGTTAACAACAAAACCCAACCAGTTTTGTACTTTAATGATAGAGTAATTTGTAAGGATTTGTTGGAGAAATCAATGGATAAAATGTCTTTACATTTTCAACAATACTCTACAGTAGAAAGTTACGCTCAAATTACAGTTTTCGCGATAGTAATTTTTGTGTTGCAAGCAAAATGTGCTGTCGTTAGTGAAGAAAATTATATGGATGACATTAGGATATCCACAGAATCTCCAGACATTGTAGAAAGCTTTAATCCTGAGGAGTGGATACCGAAAAATGCTGAGAATTTGCAGGTAATGCAGAAACTGTAGTGGTCTTAAAAATTCAGTCATTCTTTATTGTAAATATATGAACTACATCTATCTATGAACAGATAACAATAAATGCTATGAAATTGGAGACTAAAGTCAGATTACGCTACGCTAGAACTCGAATTATTGTAGATGTGACTAATCCTCATGACAAGCCATTACAAGCCAACTTCCACATTAATCTTCCTGAAGATGCATTTTTCACCATTTTCAAACTGTAAGTCGTAAAGAATTATAAACTCGTGCATTGCACGCTCTACATTTAACTAAATAGTATTCTTCCGGTTATTGTGGTGGCAAATTAGAAAAAGAGGGAAGGAGCCTCAACGCTATACTGCATCTGTAATGAGAAAGGAAGACGCTTGGAAGGTCTACCATTATGCGCATGTCACAACTAATGGATCTATAACGGCCGGCGTTATTGAAACGTCGTAAGATTCTAAAACATAAAAACAACAAATTTGTCGGGTACTGCCTTCCAACCGGTTTTAATACATTACAGAAATGGAAATGCCAGGAATTCATATAACTTGAAACTTACACTAGCCCCTGGTATTCGTATCGAAGGCTTCTTGGTTTATGAGACATTAATTCAAAGAAAATCTGATCGTTACACGCAAAAAATCCATGTATTCCCTCTTGAGGTTTGTTTAATAATTAAATGGGATTTTAAATTAATTTATTAATCTAATTATTTAGCAACTTCATACCTACTTTTGGATTTTTGTAAAGGTTTCAGCAGTGAAACAATTGGAATACTTTGTTGATGTTGAAGAATTAGAAGGCATTAAAAGTTTGCACTGCTCAAACAAATCGAAAGATTTGTTCCCGAATTCAATTATAAATCAGAAGTGGGATAAACATGCTGAGCTGATTTGGAGAGACAAGAACGTATCTACAAGATTTGTAAGGGATACCCCTTTCGAATTTGAGTATGAACTTGATCAACAAAATGCTAGTTCAGCCGTTGTGGTAAATTAGCTTTTAAACAATCAGCGTATCATGTTTCCATTCCAGCACATCAAATCATTTACTAAATTCGAGTTTGTATTATATGCAGTTTGCTCAACGAAATGGGAATCTTTACTTTCTTCATCTCTTTGTACCTGAAGGTCTTCCACCTATTCCAAAGCATATCGTGTTCTTGCTAGATGTCTCTGACTCCATGGTATGTAAAACAAAATTATAACTTTTGCTTTTATACTATTATAGTTAGATTGTCAAGAAGTTTGCAGATGTAAAAATCTGACTTTAGCATGGGAAGAAATTAGATCAATTAAGATGGGCCATGACTGAAATACTTGATGACCTAGCGCCCACCGACTTTTTCAGCATTGTAACCTTCTCTAGTGAGGCATCGGTAATTTAAAAAATAAAAATGCATATAAACATATTTTATGTTTTAGTTTATATGAGCAACCCGCCAAACCTTTTTAATTTAATCACAGGTGTGGTCAAAATTTTCTGGCGATAGAAGAAAATGTCCGCTTCCATTCCCTGCAACAGAAGAGTACAAAGAATCAGCACGGTATTTTCTAACACGAACCATGACAGCTCATGGCGCAACAAATATTTACTTAGGAATGACTAAAGCCTTCGCGTTAATCCAACTATTTTCTCCTGAAACTACTCAAAGGTGTGATCAGGAAAGTGAAATTCGTTCACCGTTAAAATTAAGAGAAAAAGTCAAGCCTAAACTGCCCGAAAATGTAGGGTCAATCATATTTTTCCTAAGTGATGGCAGCGCAACTTCAGGAGAAAGAGATCACTACGTTTTACTCAGTACATTCTACAGAATTAATCGCCAAAAGTTAGTGAATCCGGTTCCAATATATACTATTGCGTTTGGGGACAACGCAAACGTAGACTTTTTGAAAGCTCTAGCATTAGAAAATGGTGGTATAACAAAAGTAATCCCCGAAAATTCTGTGGCTAATATTGAAGTAGCAAACTTCTATGCAGAAATTTCATTTCCAGTTTTGTCTCATATTCACACAAATTTTTCGTCAAATCAGTCGTCCTGTAAAACTATTTCAAAATCTCAGATGCACTTCTCCGCTTTATCAGTAAGTACCGGTTCAGAAATATTAACAACAGGGGAACTGCATTCGAATGGGAGTATTGGGAATGGAAATGGTACGGACGTTTCATGTTCTTTAATAAATTTTGAAGCCTCAACAGAAGCCATAGGTTCAAACGGGAGACTAGTTGAAATGTCCCCTGTTTACGATTGTAGGTCCCTTGAAAATACATGGGACTACTGCTTGAACAAAATTGATTTGTTTTTGGAGAGACTACAGGCCTATCAGAAATTGAAAAGGCTGATGGAACGGGATAAGCAGGTTGAGCAGGGTTATTTGTGCCCAAAAGCATTTGACGACGTGTACAGCGAAGACATGTACAGTTATGATGACTATGAGTATGAGGAGTCTCAAGATCACTCTTGTGCAAATCCTTACAAAGAGCAAATAATTGACCTGGGAATAAAGGTGCATAAATAATATATACCTACATATAGTTGAGGTGAAATTTTTGAATACGAAAGGTATATAAAACTTTTTAATTCCTTTCAGCTTGGCTTTGTTACCCCGTACACTTCCTTTATCTTGTGCAGTGCACCAAATGTAGATGTTGGTCTTACTGGAAAAATCAAAAAGTTCATTTCACCAGATGGAATCTACTGCGATGTTTTATTTAACTCATCTTTGCAAAAGACACCATTGCCTCAGAAGTCAATTTCTGCAACGCAGCTGGATCATAAAGTACAAATTGAAGCTGAAGAATCCATTGATGAAACACCGGCATTGTCTTATAAATCAGTTAATCCTGGAAATCACATTGACATAAGTCCACCAATTAGTCAGAATATCAAGATTAGTGATTTAGCATCCACCAGTGTTAGCAATGACAACATTACAAGGAAACCCCATTCCGACAAAAATAACCAGCCCAACTGGTTTACCAAAGCTTTGCAGGATTTTGCAAAGTTACTGATTAAAAAATTATTTATTGGAAAGGAAAGGAAAAACAGTTCCACAAATATTGGTGGAAATAAAAACAATACTTTAGAAAGATTTAATAATAATACGTTAGAAGAGTTGATTACTCTTAGGCTAGTAAATGAGATCATGCCATAATTAACCTATATTCACTATTAAATCAGCGTGTCGAAACCTCAATACATTTAGATGTACAAATCAAAGCATGTTCCATAACAGAAATACGCATGAGTATAGAGTACAGGACTAGTATTAAATTGTTACTATTAAGACGTAATATAAAAATTAATTAACTGTTCTAGAAATTACATTTAATACGGTATTTATCCCGAAAACAGCCCAACGATTTTATACCTCTTACAAAAATAAAAAACTAACGTAAATACCCAAGTACAAAAGGATTGAGTTATTGCATATTAAGCATTTCAATATAAAATGTAAAAAAGTATGCAATGAAAAATGAATTGAAAAAGACATGAATTGCAGCATGGGCTCTTGCAAAGAGCAATCATTGTTCATATTATGTATCATTCAAATTTTCACAACTTGGTTTTATTACTATTCTTTAATTTAAATTCACACTCAATAATCAATATTCTAACATGATAATTTTACTGATCATTAATCGCTTTCGTCGCCATCATCATTTTCACCACTCTGAAACTGGCTCATGATACTGTTTAGATTAAAATTTTCCATCAAGGATTGTAAATTCATGCCACCCTTCTGCTGGCCATCTTCTTCCCCCTCAGTAGATTCACCACCCGTTCCAAAGCTTCCCATTACTGATCGTAAAAAGTCTGGAATCTGAAGGTTCCGTCGTGACCTGGATTTTCCAGGAGTGCTGACTGCTGCTGCTTCTGAGTCATCATCACAGGGCTTCAAGGATGCAAGGTCATCATCAAAATTCACATCACTGAGGTGGGAATGACCACTCGTTCCTGGTGCAATCTTCACACTCCTTCCAGTGCAGTTTTGTCGAACATACAAAATCACGCAGTTATCATGTGTGTTGATTGACGAGGTCTTTTTATATAGTAGGGCTGGTACATCCGTGCAGTTCGTGATAGATAATGTCCATGGAATCCCTAGAAAATTTTGAAACATCGTCTGAATATTGTAGCAAACGCAAATCTTCTAAAATTCGCAACAAATCTTACCCAAGAAATCGTCATTGGTGTAAATTGTCACTTGATCAGTGGTAGCATTTTGACTGGCCAGTGGGGTTTCTTTTTTGGTAGAATTCGTTGTTGGAATTGCTTCACTTGACTTATTTTTAGGACTGTTGGCAACAGGCTGGCATTTGACTGGGAAAGCACAAAAATGTAATATGCTGACACAACATAAAAGAAAACAAATGGATAAGTTTACAGTTGAAAACCCCATGGCTGTATGATGAAAAATTTTTTAAATCCCAAAATTTCTACTTGGTTTCCGTAAAAAGATTTGTAATAAGTACAAGCCACACCTTATCGAAGAAAGATTACTGACTTAATTCAATCCATCTAGCTCAAGTTCCAGTAATATAAAGCGCAATTTATTTCATGCAAAATGCAGATCCATAATTAGCACATAATTGGACATAAATTACAAATGTCAACTAGAGAAATGAAATTGCGCCCCACGCTAAAGAGGTTCTTCGTTTTCTGCATTATCAATTTAAACTTGCTAAATTGTACTAATTTCTTCATTGCCAAACACTCTTTAAATGGTTACTTGTGTGCTAATTAAAACCAGTTAATCATGCCTGGAGTCTAGTATGCATTACGTTATACTCTATTGTCCTAATCGGATTCCGGAACCACCTACTACATCGCACCTACTACATCGCATGTGTATTTACTACATCTCTTGTATTCAGGTAGCTTTTAAAATTGTTTCAATGCCAAATGCAGTTTTAAGGTTCAAATTTTAACATCCAGTATGCTTGCTTCACATTCATACATTGTAAAATAAAACTTCGTCTTATCACGTTTTTTCTTGTTAGGGTCAATTGTTCAAAGTTTAATGGTTTGAGCTTTGATCTGACAATTCAAACTTTTTTTTAAACCTAGAAAATGCTAGTCTACAGGATGTTTGTATTTAATTATTCACTCGGTGTGTCAGGTCGCGTTACTGTTTTCAAAATTAGGTCCAACTTGAGATCGAGCTCATTCAGTTTCTTGTCCATTTGTTGTACATTAAATTCCAATTTTTTAATCCGGTCCGAATCAGTTTGTTGGACAGTTTCTTTTACAAATATTGGCTGCGCCACGAGCGAAGTAGTGGATCCTTTACGGAAGTTTGCTAAATTTCTTTGCCTAAATCCAGAGCCTACTCGATTCCCTTTGCATTTCTGCACCACGTTCGAAACTGCTTTTGCGGCAAACCAGTGCTTTATGGACATCTTTGACTCGGAACTGAGCAGACTTCCTTTAGGGTCGTTTGGGCGTATTGTAAGTTTAAACCTGAATGCAATCATTTACATTAGATTAATCAGGCTTTACGTCGTTTTTGAGTAAAATATTTGGAAAAATTTGTTTGCGAACTTTTTGAACTCCACTGGATCACTTATGCATTTTAAACAACAAAGGAATTTCCCAGATTGGTTTGTTTTTGCAATGGCCACATTTTCCCGGATAAGCTTCTGGACAAATTTTGGAACAAAAGCGGTCGCCTCATACACGGATTTTTCCAAATATGCAATATACTGTATCCTCCGTTTGATCACGTAAATTTCCGCGTTTTTGCGGATGCCCTATTAAAAGATTTCAAGATAACAGAAGGAAATTTATGAAATATTCTAGGATTTGCTGGAAAGTAAACCAATTTATTGTAGTCATAAATGTTGTTTCGTTTTTACCTGAATATCATTGACCGCAAGACCAACTAGCAGATTCATAAGCACCAACGTAATAAACACAAGGAACGTGACATACCAAACATGCCCAGAGAATCGATATGGTATTAGAAATGTTCTGTCAGTATTATTATTTTTTGCCGAAGCTACATCCGGAGAGTCATCACTAAATAATTGGTCATAGTTTAACTCGCCCACCATCATTGTAAGGACTTGAATCATGGAGAGAGGCAGATCGATGAATTGCGGTTTCTAGATTTACATATTAGTACCAAAAACCAAGCATACTACATATAGTTCCGATAAAAATAATACTGCATATCGTATGTAGCATATTTCTTACCGCAGGAAATAGAATACTGAATGACATGGCGAATCCAATTAGCAAAAAGGAGTACATGGCCAGAGATGTACAAAAGTTTACTGATATCTAAAACATGTTTAACTTGAGTAATTAATAGGCAATCGAACCTGCAAGAATTAACTGGTAAAAATATAAACTAAATACCTTAACAAACATTTCTACGTAAATGGCTAGTTGAGGAAGTCTGCCGATTTGTACAAATAATTGGCACCAGGACACACAAATTCCAAACTAAAAACAATTTAAAGTGTATTAAAAACTAACTTTACACAGACTTCCTACTTAAGGCACAAAGTGTTAACACTAACAATTATTTTTATAAAAAAAACTTTGGGTGCAGCCTTACCGCAGAAACGGGATACAAAAATGCGTAAAGAGAAGACTGCTGATTCCATGCAATAATCAAGGTGTAAATTACGGAAAAGTATCCTACTAGTTGAAAGTAATTAAAAATATCCTTCAGGTACTCTTTCAGGTCATACATTGCATGCTGCAGCTCTTTAAGTAAAATTCCTAAGGTACACATGAGGACAAAAGCGGAAACAAGTTTGCTGATGAAACCAATTTCACACAGTTGGTCTAAAAAATTAAAAGTTAAAATTAAAAGATCTGCAGACCCCATCATGTCTTGCCTATTCAAAAATTTCATTACCTGGATCAATGACGTCTGACGCATTGAAATTATTTTTACCATGAAACGCTTTCGAGTTAATGTTATCCACTGCCTGTTGGAGCTTCAAGTATAAATTATATGGGCAGTCGAGAAAAATTGTGACAAAGATAAACACTGTGTACGCTGCTAATACTTTTATCTGGAACGAATAAAATAGTTTCAGTTTAGTAGATTGAAGTAACATTTAATTGAAGAATTATAAAATCATACTTGAATGAGAAGGAAGAAGAAATATAGAGTTGCCAGACTTCTCCACTTTATATCAATGAAAACGTTTACAATAGGGTGTCTAAGAAGAGTTTTGTAAGTTGTTGTGTCGCTTTCACTGTGATGAAGTAACTGCTTTAGAAATGTCATTTCCTCCGATGCTTCAGACTTTTCACTCAGCCATTTCTCAGCCGGGAAAACCTGATTCATGGATCCAACACCGTTGTTAAGTTGGTTGCTCATTGTGATATGAGGTGGTACAATGACACTGAATTTCATAGTCAATCAGAGTTTACCAATCGATTCTAATACATACATATTTATTTCTATGAGCATTGTAATTGAAACAATTTTTTTACCCTAGATCAAACGTCATCTCAAACTCAGGGTCATAAATAGATTTCCTTCCTTTGACCTTCACCGCATGATCAAAAACAGTTTCAACAACTGATGGCATTTGCTCCACAAGTATTTCAATCATGGGTTTCCCTTTCCTACAAAGGAAATATAACGCAAATGGAAACCCTGATGTTAAGTATGCAATGGTTAACGGTACAAGACTATATGTCAATTACAAACAAAAGTCTAAAAGTATGCTACATACGCTGTTCCAAGAGCAGCACCATTTTCAAGTAAGGCTTTGGCACAATCCACAAAACGATTTTCTGCACACAGGTAGAGAGGCGTGACCCCATTGTTGTTAGGAATATCCAAACTTCCCCCATGAAACGAAAGTATTGTTAAACAACGGATTGCTTTCTTTGTACAGTCTTCGCAATTACACTCTGCATAGATTTTGAAACTTTAAAACTTACTGGGAAAAGTGTAATAAAGGACACTTGTTTGTATGATTACCTTGTAATCTAACAACCACTAGAAATGAAGGGGTCCTTCCATCAACATCTTGTACATTGGGATCTGCCCCCACTTCTAAAAGAATTTGGGCGATATCTGCGTGAAGTTTTGAGCATCATTCCTTTGGTCCACGACACCTCTGAAACTTGTTTCAGGTCTTTGGGAAATTTCTTGGAGAATTTCTGACAGCGAGCTTGCAGAGTCAAACTCAACTGCTTGAAACAAGCTTTTGACATCAGCAACCGTCATTTTTACAATAAGGATAAACTTGAAAACTAAAGATACAATTTGATGATAAGTCTTTGTACATTTCAACTAATGCGATAACGAAAAGAAACAAGGAGACGGTGCGTACTTCATTTTTAAAAATCACAAAAGTAAGTACATTAGAATGCAGGTCCTACCAAAGAACGATAGTATGCCCCTTATATTGACGAATGCACACATTACATTTTTTACTCGAAGAGCACTTAAAACAGTTAATTTGCCCTAAATAGCAAAAATCATTGTGCAAATAGTAAAAGTGAAGGCCAAATGTTAGGCTGTGTAAACCTAATGTCTGCTTTATTTGACATATGAAGAATTCACGATGTGGCATATTTTATAGACCAAGTTTCACGGACTGCTGCCTACGACGATCGATAGTAAGCGTAACCACACTTGATACAACTTTAAACATGAGAGCATATACAAGGAAAAAACATACAAAAGAAATATTGGATTCTATTTGAAGAATAAAAAAATGACAGAAATACAGAAACAGAGTCTTATACGGTTGTAAACGTAATAAGGTCCAGTGCTTTGTTGACTTCCTGAACAAATAAGCTTGTTAGGCCGCGAGCAAAGTAGTGTGTATTTGAATTTTATTGTGATTAATATCCTTATTTTTAAATGTACATATTAATATCAATGTCTGTTAGTCTAA
>JAHZNG010002253.1:0-12360 GCA_027744375.1 Orchesellides sinensis | reverse complement strand
AGAAAGTAAGAACCATTACTGCTCTGGCTATTGCGGCATTAGCAGAAGCCGCTACACCTTACGGTATCGAAAGCTTTGACTCAGTTTTGAAACCACTGTGGAAGGGAATTCGTAACTACAGAGGAAAGGTAATTCTGTTCAAAAATTTTTGAAAGGTCTGAAAACAAAGTTTATATAAATGAATAAAAATTTTCTTCATTTAATTTTATATTTTTAGGGATTGGCTGCGTTTCTGAAAGCCATTGGATATTTGATTCCGCTTATGGACGCTGAGTACGCTAATTATTACACACGAGAAGTCATGTTAATTTTGATTCGAGAATTTCAATCTCCTGACGAAGAAATGAAGAAAATTGTTTTAAAGGTATTTTGAATTTTTAACTAGTTAACGTAATTTATGCTATCAGAATAATCCTTCTTCAGCTTTGCTTTCGCTGCTTAATAATGTTAATTTAAATTATCATACATTTTCTACAATTTCAAATTGAATGTGCATATTCTTGGATGTAGGTTGTAAAGCAATGTTGTGCAACTGATGGTGTGGAGCCGCAATATATAAAGGATGAAATATTGCCACACTTTTTCAAACACTTTTGGAATCATCGAATGGCTTTAGATAAGAGGAACTATCGGCAGCTGGTGGATACAACCGTGGAAATAGCGAACAAAGTTGGAGCATCTGAAATCATAAATCGCATTGTTGACGATCTGAAAGATGAAAATGAAACGTATAGGAAAATGGTGGTAGAAACGATTGAGAAAATTATGGCAAATCTCGGAGCTGCAGATATTGACTCTAGATTAGAAGAGCAACTGATTGATGGAATTCTATACGCATTTCAAGAACAGACTAATGAGGTTCGTAATATTTTAGAATTTTTATTGTGTTTTATTGTGTATATGTCCTAATGGGAAAATTAACTATGATATGTAACTATTTTAATTTCTGAATTTGCATATTTAAGAAGTGAAGCAATATAATTAAAACGCTATTTATTTTTAAAACAGCCCAGCGATGTCACCCATGTTCTTTTGGCTAATTTACGAGTACAAGAACGTCAGAACCGTGTTTGTACGACAGTAGCATTAGCTATTGTAGCTGAAACTTGCTCTCCTTTTACAGTGCTGCCAGCATTAATGAATGAATATCGTGTTCCGGAATTGAATGTACAGAATGGTGTCCTAAAATCATTATCTTTCTTATTTGAGTACATCGGAGAAATGGCCAAGGACTATGTTTATGCTGTAACGCCCTTGTTTGAAGATGCTCTCATGGACAGGTATTCACTACTTTTACTAACCATGTTTTCACTAGTAAGCATTTTATACGAACATGTATGTATATAATTTGACATAGCTAAAGGATAACATTTTTAAAATGTTTTTTGAACAGAGATTTGGTGCATCGACAAACTGCTTGCGCTGCAATCAAGCATTTAGCATTAGGAGTGTACGGCTTTGGATGCGAGGACGCACTGGTTCATCTCTTAAATTATGTATGGCCGAACATTTTTGAAACTTCGCCTCATTTGGTACAGGCGTTCATGGATTCTGTTGAAGGCATGCGGGTTGCATTAGGCCCAATGAAAATTCTTCAATATGCTTTACAGGTAAATTAATTTGTCTCAATATTACATAATAGCCATTTTGATTTAATAATTTCAATATGTAATTTCCCTTGTACTGATAATTACGTTTGAAAATTTTAGGGCCTGTTCCACCCTGCAAGAAAGGTCCGAGATGTGTATTGGAAAATATATAATTCTTTATATATTGGTGGTCAGGATGCATTGGTCGCTGGATATCCTAGAATACCTAATGATCCTAAAAATGAATACATCCGTTACGAACTAGACTACGTGTTATAAGGGATTTCAACAGTTTCATAATTTGACATGAGCCCTGAGTTGTCGTGATTTTTATTAAACGTTTACCTATGCTAAGTGTATAAGTTTATAGTTATTTATGTACGTGGAGTACTATAGGAAACATTAATGAAGAAGAATTATAAATATTCAATAGGCATTCTTGTTGATGCTGACTGTCTTGTAATATAGTTAAACAATAAAAAATTATCCGTAAATTGCAAAACAAATTAAAAATAGTTTTCATTTCATATCCATATTTGCATACTTACGTAAGTTGTACTAACGAGAACAATTGTAACCTTTGTAATTTGATATAATACTAGTTTGAATTATATTATTGCCGAGAAAAAAGTCAGTAGCAATTATGTTAGAACGCGTATACCAAGACTTGTCTTGATACCAAAAGGTCATTGGAATATTGACAGTTTGAGCCATGTTTCTCAAACCTTGTGTTGGCCTAAGAACTATGTCTAACGGTTTTGGTGTAAATTCTGCCATTGCAGCCCATATCTGATTTCCAGTTCCCCGACGCTGAAGAGCACTTCTAAGGAATCCCTTTAAATCAGGCAGAGTGCGTTTGTCACCCCATTCCTAAAGAAAGTAATATGAAATTTACAAACAAATCTTTCTCATGATTTATACATACATATATAGATTGGCTTCCACATTCATACTTGTGGCAATGGGGGCCATAAAAATCTGTATTGCTGAGCAGTTTCGGGATCGGAGTAAGACAGTATTATTGGTTTTCCTGTGGCCCAAATTTCATTTGGAGTCGCGTTTGGCCATAACGAGCTTGGCGCAGCGTATTCTCCTAGTTCCGCGTTCAGATATTCTATAATGAGATAAAATATCTGCATTAGGTAATGTGTGGAATGAGCTGATTTTCAAGAAATTATCAGGAAATGATTGTTTTACCTGCTAATTTGGAATGTCTATCTTCTGAAGCGAATCCTACTGGAAAACGATGGAAGTCAAGTATCACCTGCAAGTTTAAATAAGCTGGCTGTATTAAACTGCTTGAAAAATGTAATAATACAGTATTCACTCACAATTTCATGCGTTTCTTCAACAAAACGTTTAACGTCTCGCAGTAGATCTGAAAGAGGATGAATGCGATAAAAGTTGTGGTTGATCCAGAACTTATCTGGAGACGCAGGATAGTATCCAACTCTAACATCCAAATATCTTATCCCATGGACAAGTTGTCTGTACACAGATTCGTCTTGACTGAAATACCAGCGACATAGCTTAGGATTAAAATTTTGCATGAGTATCTTGTATTTTTATAAGCATTGGAGAAGATGAAGACCATACTTACTTTATAAGATACCTTTGGAACACATCTGAGAGAAAAACAATTTTCAGGCAGTTAGTTTAGTCTGGAGAAATTTTTATTGAAACGTCTTTCACTGCATTGCTTTTACCTAAGGTACCGGTGTATTCTTTCCAGCTTCCACTGTTGTGAGTCCCTGGAATTGCTGCTGTATGAAGTGGAGCGTCTCCTATCACATCCCTGGATTAAACAAATGAATCATGAATATTTTATCGAGATTTGTTATTTGAATTTTGATAATTTGTGACTCATTATTGTACGAAGAATCCACTTTGTACCTTAGTTCATGCATCCATCGAGGGAAAGTAGAGATGCAATTCTTTTGCAAAATGCTTTCACCCCTTACATATGCGATCCAATACCTCAAGCATCTACTTACATCAGTCATGATAGGAAGCCTATCAAGCCTGAAATCAGTCTTATGATAACCTGTAAATCATCATAGAAAGATTATATTTTTACATTAGGGCTACAGTTTTTTAGATCTACTTAAAATGCAAAAAGCATTAAGATTGTGGCGATTTGTTATGAGTTATGATGTCTTCGTACCTCTAATAAAAGTTACATTAATTGTCTCCAGAGGATCCTCGATTCCCTCCTCAGGCATATGGTCAAAGAGCCCTATCCAGTCACCAGGCTCTGGGTCTGCGTTATTCCAATTAATCTCTATTAATCGATCTGCTAGTTCCCCATTCGCTTTGTTCTTTGCCATTGGGGAGACCGTCAAAAATACTGTTAGTGTATCGAAACAACCTATAACAATCAAAGTAATTCATTATACTGGATTATTTTTTCTCTGCCTGATATGCATGTTGCATTGCATTGCATGTCACGCTAATAAACGCAATAAAGTTAGAAGATGCGAAGGTACGCAAGGCTTAAAGTTACTATGTAAGAGTGTTGTAAATTAGCGTTACTTGAATGAAATGCTATCATTCTGACAACAAAAGTGTTAGTAGATATAAGTTCCTAGTACAAGATTAAAGACCATTGATAGTATAACAAAATTCATTCTTTCGTTTTCTTTCATTTCATCTGCACTATTGTGTTTGATAAGAGTAACTTTAGCAAAAGAAAAGAAAGCTTGAATGCGTCTGCGAATAATGATTTGCATACTTATAAATTGCAAACTTTAGTGCATATCTTTGAATTCATGCGTAGAAGTATGGCCTNTTCATCTGCACTATTGTGTTTGATAAGAGTAACTTTAGCAAAAGAAAAGAAAGCTTGAATGCGTCTGCGAATAATGATTTGCATACTTATAAATTGCAAACTTTAGTGCATATCTTTGAATTCATGCGTAGAAGTATGGCCTTTTATGCGACGCGTACATTTAAACAAGTAATTAATTGGAAATAGTACTAGTGCAGACGGCATTTGAGATGTGCTTTACTGTTACTTTGATCAGTGATCAGCAGAATTGATATGCCCTTGAACTTAAAACACAGACAAAGTGCATGCGTCAGTTAGTAGGTTTGTCTTTTAATGACGAAACGAAGTTGGACAAAGGTTATGTAATAGTAAGGACTTATAATCTCTTAACGCACTTCCACATACTGTCAATGACCTTAGTACATGAACATTATACATATAGACATATACAGTCTTTGTTCATTTCAGTTACTAAATGTGCTTTTCCCTTTTACTCGTAATTTGTAGGATTAAGGCACTAGGAATTAGGGATGGAAGGAATGCGACACTTTTGTACTTGCAAATTAATGCATGCATGATGTATAGTTAGTATACAACTAAGCATCTCTTGTCGCAAATTCTAGTTAGTAGGTTAGTCAGTGTACAAACAATTTTAATCGCGTCAACATGGTACCTGAATCTTGCATGAAATGAATGCATACCGACTACCGACCTACCAAAGAAGTATATCTTCTATATTACTTCTACGATTTATGAACACAATTACCAACGGATCCAAACTAAACTGTTTAAACAACCATCATTCATGTAAATTGGTCATTGGTTGTGCTGTGTGAGAAGAAAAAAATGGAGAGATTCAAACAACCACGCGTAACTTTATGCAGGAACACAAAGTAATATTTGATAAGAAACCTGCTAAGATCATCGCAAAAACACGTACGAGTTACGATGTTATGAATGTAGTTTTATGTAGAATGTTGATGCAGTATTCTTTAAATGTCAACTTGTCTTAATCCATTTAAAGGGTTGTAAGATTATTACAAATGTTGAGAAAGTTAGAAAAGTACCTGAGTGCGATGATAGGTTGAGAGGCACTGGGACAAGTAACGCATCCGCATGTTCTACAGTTACTGTATAGACTAGAACGTATAGTAGAAAGTGAAGTACTTTACGTTGAAATCTCCTCGATGCCATTTGATAAGTTGGCTTCACGCGTACAAGAATTTTATTTGTTAAGATTATGGGTGCTTTGTAATTCAAAGCCCAGCGAAGATGTATGAATAATGAAGCTGTTATACAAATTTCCCTGCATGGATATGGGAATAACTGACACTTATCAAGGATTTTTGAATTGCTGAAGCATTTTCAAAAATTTGTTGGTCAGTAACACTAATGAGAATTTGCTCTTATTTTGTAACACACTGAAGTATATGAAATGAACTGTGCCACTACTACCGATTGATACCGACCAAGAACTCGTTGCACTTGTGTATTTATACGAAGTGAAGACCAATCGATCGACTGCAGCTTCCTGGCCTAGAACATCTTCGTGAAACCTGATCTTGTTGGTGAGAATGCAAACGGATTTTCATGCAATTCCCAAATATACTTTATACTTAGACTGAGAGTATGAAAGACTATGTGGGATGGAAGTGATGATAGGATGGCTCATTCATTAGTTGTCTACGATTCTGATTACTCTACAAACGCTGCGCTGATATCGCTGTTGGGCTGTCTGTCACTGTAGGAAGTAGCTGAAGTCAGCAATGTTTCTGTCAGCCTGCGTTTAAATTTAATGTCAGATCATGGGTTAGGAACAACGGGCGCAAAAAAATGCATTACAAATTCTTGCTTTAAACTATCCAAATTAGTCATGCATACACTTTTTTTGGCCAGTGTGGACATCGAGATGGCCAACTTGCCATTTTGCGATATGCACTGAACCGTGACCGTCATCATTCCAAACTACGTAAATGCTTGTGAATTCCTTTTTATACAGTCCTATAGATTTAGGCAATCATGGTCTTAATTTATTTCATAGAGAGAATAAGTGGTTTTCAACTGAAATTTTATAATGAGCGTGTCCTCGTGTGACAAATCAGTATGCTAGTGCGTATGACCATGCACGTTTTAATAAATTCCATCTAAATCTATTAAAATTCACTGGATACATTTTTCTTTATTCTTCCACACAGTACGTAATTCAGTTTGTTTTTTAAGGATATGATAGAGGCTTTAAACTCCGGATGACTAAACTAAACATCTTTTAAAACTTTGAAGTAAAGTCAAACAAATTATGATAAAAAGTATAGATACAGTATCTTCAAAGAACTTCTCGAGATAATGGATGATGGAGAACCTTTTAAAACGTATGCGACGAAAGTATATTGTACGAGAGAAAAAATATTTAATTTTGATGTAAGATGTTGCACTGCCGTACATCGTTTGCAACTACGTTCGTCAACAGTGCATTTAGTACCGAAGAAATGGTTTATACTTCGCAATGTACCTATAAGGCAAACAAAATCTTACAGTAAAACTTTGTAGGATACAGACAAAATAAACAGCAATTTGGCCGAAATTTTTAACTTACACGTCCAGTTTTTCCCAAAATGCCATTAGAGCAGCTCGATCCAAATGCCTTTTAATTTTCGAAAGTTGTATTACCGTCACAGCCCATTTCCCAACATTTGCATCAAGCTTCATTTCGTCATACTTCAGGTGAAAAGCAGAAACTACAAATTACGTCACACCACTTGTTAGTTCCAAGTTGTTAAAATTTGATGTAGAACATATTATTTGTAAATAGTCAAGCTTATTACTCTTAGCAAAAATTTCTACAGGATTCCCATCCCATGGCCATCCCTTGAACTGCCACGCTGGTCCCATTACAAAAACTGCTACAACTCTTTCCCAATCTGCTGGTGTTAATTTCTGTGGGTTGTCGATTACTCGATAGGGAACTGATACACCATTTCTTTGCCGATGGATTAAAATTTCATTGTCCCTTTTTCCTCCTTGGGCTTTCTTCTCTTCAGTAGAAAAAAATCGCAAATCTTGCAAAATGTCTTTGGCATTAAACATCGTTATAAGTGAAGTGTTTGCAGCTGGGATGATTATAATTGGTGTCCTTGAAACCCTTTTATTTTGCGCACTGACTGGACTCTTTCCCGGAGTCTAGACCAAACAAAGTTAATATTAAAATTAATGAAAACTAAATGCCAAAATAACCAACAGAATTGTAGGTCATGGCTTAAACTTACACTTGACGGAGTCATAGGCATTGTAGTAGGAGTAGATGGGGCGGTAGGTTTCTTTGCCATCGTTCCATCTGTTACACTCTTTAATGACATACCACTGTATGTGCCCAAAGGATTAATTTGGAAACCCTCCGTTTCTAAATACACCATAATTTAGGTAAACCATACATAGCAGCCTGTATGTTAGATTAAATTTTTAAATCCAAAATTACAAAAATCATACCATCTTTGCTGAGTCTTTCTTGATCGTAACGATTATAACTTGGCTGGTTGTAGCGGTTATATCTTTCCACTGGAGGCACCGTCTTAGGCGGGACTGGAGGTTTTGGGGTTGTTGACGGGGGCATCATTGGCCTAAAATAGTAAACAAATAAGTCAAGAATTTCTGAACGTCCGTTATTTAAGCCAAATTATATAAAGGAAAGTCATTTAATACCTTGAAATTTTGCCTTCTTCCCTTGCCTTCACAGACTGTAAAATCGCTAAAATTCCCTTAGCAAATTGCCTTCCATTGCTCTGCAGGATTGTAGTTCTCGTTCTCCACTGCCGCTCTCTTGATACAATATCTTTAGTTACGTCAAGGTCATAGTCTAACATAGCACGAACTTCTGAACCGATTTCAATATCATCATGGCCTTTAATTGTTGTACGCTTCTTTGACAATCTTTTTGCTTTGATTTCTGCAATTTTCTCCACAGACATAGCCTCTGAAAGTGACCTACACAAGAATAAAGACGAATGTCATTCATACACCTCAAAACTATACATTTTCCACTTCTTTAGCTAACGCTTTTCCTTACTTGATATTATTAATAGTAACTGAAGTTTCACGTGGAGCATCAAGACGAGCAGCCAGCGACTCTTTCACTTTTTGAAACTGAATATCCTCAAATCTAGGTTTTTTTGAAGCGGACTCGTTGGGCTCTTCAGCTGTCCGCTTAATTTGCGTAGGTATTTCAAGAGGGGCAGATTTATCAATGCTAGCTGACGTCTGAGTTTCTCCTTTAAGATACGCAAGCACATCTTTACGATCCGGACGTGTGACAACAGGAATATTTTCAGCCTTTAAAAAAATCGCTAACTCATATTACACCCAATTTAAAACCCAATCTACTCTATCAGTTAAATTAAAATTTAAACAGATTTTCATTACCGCAGCATGTCTGACGTACACAGGATGACTAAGTGCGACATTCTTGAGAAGAAACAGTAAGCATTCCAGTGTGTAGTATTCCTTCGGTGCGCCATCCTTCCCAGACCTGATAATAATAACACAATCACCATTTTTCATTCTTAATATCCTTCCATACCCTAGAACCAGACATCATTAAACTTTAAGTTACGATTGCAATCTTACCCGTAAATCATATAATTCGTTTTGACATTCTTAGGCCACGCAAACTCCCCAAAGATAATCTTGTCATCCTTCTCAATGATATCCTTTCCACTGACAGTGTACTGTCGCAGTAAACTCAGCGGGTCCGCCATTCTGCCTTAATTGTCTTCCAAAAACTACCAAACGAATCCCTGCAAAAAAGAAAAGAAAAATAAACATTAACCCTTACAACATTACCACAACCGTTTCTTCTATTTCAAATAAGCTATCACAGCCTTGCTTACCTTAACTAAATGTCCTTTACTAGTTTAACCCGTCCGTTCGTAAACAATCACGTTCACTTTAATGTGTATTTATCGACACCTTTTTAACTATTACAAGTATTATATTTATATTACATATTAACGTTTCCTCTTATATCACAAAAACTGTCCGTACAAATGCCAAAATACTTGCAATTACAAATCTTGCAATTTGCTATCAAAACTAACTATTTTATAATTATTAGGATACAAAGTTTTAAAAATAATGAAATTACTCACGATGTTTACTTTTGTTTAGCTACATACTAATATGGTAATTACTTTTAGGTACGATGTAAACTTAATGATTTTTTAGACTGGCTGGATGGATGCACAACACAACAACAACTTTTTTGGTCCATAAGAAAAGTGTAAAAGCACATACAGCTTGTATCGGTAAATCCAAACAACGTTAAAGCTAGCCGCGTCCCACAATACCTTGTTTGGGGACAGAGCAACTATGATGCACATTGTATTGAAAGTCGACGGAGATACTTTATATACAATTATACATACTTTGCTTATTGATTTGTGAAATTTGTGAACAAAGATGGAAGGAAGGTGCATTTATCCTTTCTTCTATGGAATGGAATGGATGGATGTAAAATATGTACCTTGAAAATGCTCTTAAAATATAAAGATCTCATGAACTGTTATAGCAAAACTTATGACTGATTTATGCCCTTTTAATTTACTTTAACATTTACTGTAATATGGTATAGAAAGGATATGGTATGGTATTTTTATCAAAAATATTGATAATTTGCAGCTGTATAGTTTACGTAAATGGTATATTGTCATTTGGCAGGAATAACTTTTTGGCATTTAATGTTGAATAGTGTAGTGTTTGATTTTGTACAATTGGCTACATACAGGCTACAAATATGACTAACTATGTGTGACCCTCCTTAAATATACCATGTAAAAAGTGTACGTAAGTGAACACATAAGCTGTTTTAAAGTTAACCTTAACTTTCACTAGACAGCGGAATAATGCATAATGGAAAGAAAGCAACGATTTCATTCAGCGACCATTGCATTGCGTCCGTGTTAAAAACCTTATGTGCTTTATGCAATTCAAACGGGTTAACTTTCTCCACAACTAAAGGTAAAACATCAAAAACCTTTTCTCCTCTCTTTTTCTACATCTACAAGCTTCCGGCCTATTCTTCTTGTTACTCTACTTTGATCATGAAAAAATCATGAATTATACACCGTTGCTGAAATAGGGCTTGAGAGTTGGTGAGTGAGAGTAAAAAAGGCACTTGGTGAAAGGCAATTTTAGTGAACGAATGAAAACAAGGGAGGTCTTTTTTGCGTTACAATAGTTAACCGAAAAGTTTTCTCCTTTCGCCAAGGCATTGGTACACAATACATAATACAATGTAAATGGTGAATGGTGAAGCAGCATGGAGTAAGAGCAAAAGAACCAGTTGATTCCCTCATATCCTCATCTTCCTCGGACTCTCTATCAGTCTTCCCCAAGACTTTGTACATGTTGCTCTCTCACAAGCCATTGTGGGGCCAGCATAGCATCTCAGTGCAAAAGTGCCTAGCAAAAAATATCATTTACTCAATCTCAATGTAGCTTTTCTTTCTTGTTGTATTGTGACCTCTGTATATTATGTACAAAGTGAAATTATAAGGCTTCAAGCACGTTAACGTTATAAGACTCAACGTTGGAAAAGCGAACGTGGAGCAATTTTGGAAAAAAAAGTAATTTGCCAAAGCAAGAGACAGGCGAGGATAACACATTGTTCCATCTTTGCAGAGAAGGGAAGTGAAAGAGCTGTCGTCACTTCCAACTTCCCTTCATTGCTTATTTAATGGACCAAGTAAGTATGTAAGTACTCCTGGCAGGGCTCTTTCCTTCTATATAGTTTTATCTTGACATACATAAGATATATGACATAGTAGCAGGAAATTCAAGACAGAAATTAGGCAAGATGAATTAGGTTTGCTGGTATAATATATGTAAGAGAGATACATTTAGTTTATGCGAACATATCCAAAAATGTATTTTGTTCTGGTAAAGGTACTTAAGTGTGTATAGCATACCTGTAATTTGTAACAAAAATTTTCTGAACATGTCATTTTATCATACTATGTATATTACAGCAAGACTTCAATTTCCGTTTAAATCTTGCGAATCATTTTCTAATTTGTTTCTATTTAAGATTACATTAGGCGGAGAATTAAACAGTAAAAGACATTCAAAGAAGGAGTGTACACAGCAGCAATATTTGATATTAAGGAGTAGTGGTATTACATATCCAGCTATTCTCATGAATTGGTAATTAAAGTTGGTTGGTTTACTTTTTAATCAATATGAATGATGTGCAAGCATATAAAATTTCATTTTATTTTATGTTTGATAGGATTCTAATCTTAATTAGGACAGCACTCTAGAAATCATCCGTTTTTATAAATATAGTTTCAGTGGTTGAGTATTTTCGTAGTAAAATGATTTTACGGCAGTATTGAACGAATTTACGGAAAGCCACAGGAAATTAAATTCATCGTGTCAATTAGATGGCTGACATCTGTACTAAGATTGTACCTAGATATAGGTACATATCGCGGTGCTTTAAGAGGAATCTCAGAAATTCTCTTCTTTTGTAGAGCATTTGAGTTTTACATTGGTAGAAGTGTTTTTACCAACAGGGAACAATAAGAGCAATATGTTACAACAATGAACCATGACAGGTTGTATTGTTATGTAGGCATTGCATATTGTATTGCTGTAATGAGGGAGAAATGTAAGGTTGTTGCTCTTATTCTCATCACGTTGTTAGCAAAAAACTCAGACTCCGAGCAATACAAACCCATTTCATTTTAAAATATCGCGATTTGCTGAAAAGCTGAAATCGTTTCTTCAATTTTTCATCTACATTTAAAATGTTCATCGAAAAGTAAGTTTTGGTAGAGTAATAGAGTTATAGGTGTTTAAATCCAATTTGATGAATGCTTTCAAATGTACTTGCATTTTTGTAATCATAATCCGGTAAAAGTTATTGTTATAAATGCTCTTTTGCTGGGCATGTATTAAGAATAGAACTACTAATAAATCTAGAATATGGACCCAGCTGTCTCCTATAAATTCCTT
>JAHZNG010002252.1:0-21094 GCA_027744375.1 Orchesellides sinensis | reverse complement strand
TTGAACATTTTATTTGAGTCTCCCATCTAGATCTGTTTAAAACCAAAACTTAAAGGTTTAATTGGGTTATATCAATTTTTTGCAATACCATTACATTAATCACATCGCAAATATTTGTTTCCTCAATATTTTTTAGGATTACGCTTACAAACTAATTTTTCTCTAATACCATTTTTCTCAGCTTAGAGATGAATTTCGGGTGGTTCAAAACAAAAGCACTGGAATAACACTAACATGTGCCATGTGCATACGGCTAGGAATACTTTCCTGTGTTGTTAGCGATTTTTACATGTTGATTAAAACATGACAGTTGCAAAAATAAAATTATTGACTAAAGAAACAAATTCGTGGAAATAAAAGAACTTGAAAACAGTTTTAGAAGTAAATAGGTAAATAAAACATAAACATCACGAAGAAAGTTTTCACCAAACATATTTTCGATAAATTGACAAGAGAAACAAATAAGTACATATAATACATCATTGATTTTTTGCAACTTTATCATACAAATTATATTTTCTTCAAATACATGGACATAACACAAATATTTACATGATTCTCATGATCTGAATACACGGTCAGCACAAACTACAAAAGTGATTGTAATTATCTTACTGGAGCTTATCTTAAAATCCTCTTGCAGGAAATTGAAAATGTATTGCAGTTTGTATATATACATATTAGTGCTGGCTATTTATCAACCTATTCAAATGCAACTATCAACATATTCTAGCCTATCCATTAATACGTTCACCATTCTCTTTTCTCAAGCGAAACATAAACATATTTCCATGAATATTTACAAGTTCCTGTCAAAACTACGATGACTCAAGTGATGACAAATTAAAACAGTGATGCGATGAGAGTATGATGAGCAGTATATGATAAAAAATTCAAACTAAGCTATCATGGTGAAATTCTTGTCAGGTACATCTGCTGTGTGAAAAATACTGCAAACAATTCATCATTATATCCGATCTACGGCATTATATACCTATATGCACAATTCAGTTTTTACTGGTCTTAAGCGTACTGAATAATTTCTACATGAGCTTTACGACTTCAGTCAACTAGATCCTTAGAATGGCTTACGCTAATACAACATTCTACTTCATGTAGTACTGTCGTAATCCGGAGTTGAAAACTGACAGAGGAGACTTCTCGTCTTTCCTAAACAATCTCCCTTACTTCCTAAAGAAGTTTCATAGCGTGCTTTAGTATAACTATCTCCAAGATTAGATCTATAACTCATATGGGTCATATATACATATATTCTGCCTACGCAACTCTTGCGTCAGCAACCAAACCAGCAAAAAACTGTTTACATTTTGTGCCACCATCTACTTTCAGCTTCAGCTTAGTTGATACACTTATAATGGGTGCCCGGGTTATATTCCATCCCTCCTTGACTACTTCGCATCTTCATACGCATGCACGTACCTAAACTATGTACATAGTGTACATCGCTGAAGATTGGAAATATGAACATCATAAAAAATGCCTTTATAAAGCATGGTGTAATACTAAGAATGTGAGCTAAATTCAGAGAAAGTTTGCCGACTTTAGATTATGCTCTCAAATATATTCCTTTCTACCCAGAACATCAAACGGGATCAAGGAAAGCAAAAGGTACAATCCTGGAAAAACGGAAAGAAACATGCGACGTGAACGACTGCCCGACGGGTTTTCCTTGTCTTAATAACATCCTATGTATGCATGCACATTTATATCCATAAAAAGTTGTAAAAGGATAATGATTCACTCAAAGTAAGAATATAAATGATCACATGTATGTATTTGTATAAGACCTGCTCTTTCGAAAATGTTACAAAATATTATCTGGTGAGGTAATGGATAACAGAAAGAAGAGGAGAAGAGCGATGATGTAGCTTAAAGTGCAGCATCGCATTCTGGGATTCGGAGTTATATGGCAAAAATCAATATTTTAACCTTTTACGCTGACTAACATATAAGGTCATTTTCTGTATTAGGCATGTACTCTTGTTCCAACTGATAGGATATCGTGCGGCCATAAATAGACGCCAAGCTCCATGATAAGAGTAAACCGGAATATCTTCTTGGTGAACGAGGCAAGTAATCGTTTGCGTTTAGATATGGCAGACACGGAAATACATATATGTACATATATGTAAGATCCAGTTTAACGATAAGTAAAACCGCGTTAGTCTCTTTTACATGCATACTTTGCCAAATATAAAAATGTGATTCGACGAACCTCAGTAACGAATCACACTTAACAGTGTAATTCTACTTGAGCAAGCAACATCGTATAACATGTAGTCATAATATAACAATAGCAATAATCATAATAAACGAAGTATAGAAAAACTAAGAGAAAGTTGCAAAACCCATCCAGCTGAATACATCAAATGAAAATTCCTTGTAATTTGTAAGGGAGAGATGCATGCACCTGCTTAAGTTCACAGTAAAATATACATAGATGCATCCACGATACCATATTGTACTGAAATACTATCCAGCTATTAACTACAGCCTAAGGGAAGCTCAAATAGCTATTCTAGCTGGAGAACTAGTAAATTGTATCTTCATGCTGAACATACTTTGTTTACTAGAGACATGAGAAAGCAGAGTTTGGGCTGAATAATATCATTTTTCAAGTAGAAAGATGAGAATGATGAGAAAGGTTTAATTTTCGTATTCAAAGGATATATACATAGAATATAAATGATCAGGTATGTTTTATGTATGCACAAACATGATTACACGTGTAGGTACATTAGTTAGAGACATTTCTAATGCTGTGCTTTGTGCCATATTCCATGCTCCAGAAACATCAAATAAATGCATGTGCCTGCAATGGTCTTTGAATTGACTATGTGTTTTTAAAAGCAATGAACAATATACGTACCTATGTTATCTGTAATATGGCACAATTTAAAGAGAAGGCACGAGTGAGTGCTGTGGGTTGACTTTTATATCAAAGTAAAAAGTAAACTGACACTGTCTTCCTTTTTACGTTCTCCTGCTTTCCCTAACTTTTTAGCTACACACACAAAGTCCCAACTTTTCTTTTTACATTCCTCTCAGTTCATTTAGTTCAGTTAGCGTCATTGACATATAGCACAGAGCATAGCATGCATTGAAAGGCTTTCTCCAATGCACTTTTACCATGCGTATGTTACATATATATGTATTCATCATATGGTCCTACTGCTAATACAACCCATGGAACAACTAAAGCAGGACTTGTACATTCCTGTTCCGGAGTAAAAAGGGGTAATACTTAAAAAGATCATACTGGAAAAGTACATAAGCTATTTAACCTCCATAACATTGTAAGTTGTGAGCACGTAGGCCCAAATAATACCCGAAACATAGATATACATACATACATACATATTCGTACTCTATAAAATCCTAACTAAGCAACATTCAAGATTTGAAAGGAGTAACAACAGCTATACACATGCTATACACAACATTGCACAAAAATTACTGCTTTTGCTTGTCTTCATAGGAAAACTACGATTTTCATGAGGAAAAACCACACGGTATGTTCGCTCACGTTCGCTGGTATACAATACTCATACAAAATGACAAGAACAGCAGCAAAAGAACAGGGCATAGGCATTGGAGAACTATTTTGTAGTATAGAAGAGGCGAATCCTTAGTACAAGAAGGAGAATAAGAGAGAAGATGAAAAAGAGGGTTCGTCGCACCCAATGTAATCCTTCCTTTTGGCTTCTACATGTCCTTTCATTATATACATCTATACACTCTACTACAACCAAAGACTTACATGTATATAATACATAACCATTTACATATACGCTTTTTTACTCAAAATCCCGACTATTCCTATTATATCAGAGAAGAAGTAAAACTGTAGTAGTAAATGTTTGGCAAGAGAGAAAGATAGTGCAGAATAATGGTATTCTTTTAAGATGAGCTCTGTGATATATCTATTATTTTTGGGCGGTATGTTCTTATATGAATGAATAATAAAAATATAGATAAATAAAATTGGAAAGAAAGTAGCATTTGCCATTTTTTCTTCCTTCCTTGAACGAACAGTATCATCCTCCTCGTCATCATCTGACTCGGAACGGTAACACTCCTCAGCTACTAAGTACATATTATGTACATCTATCAAGTTGAGTTTGAAAGTAAAATGTCTGTTTGCATGCTTCCTTCCCTTATATTTTCACAAGATATGCAATCATGTGTCTGAGTCCGAGTCCAAACGCACACGAATATCTATTATCCTCTCCGGAAAATATGTGAAGAAATATAGTCGTCTCTCACGTCAACCTTGCTCCTTTACCTTTCTTTCTTTTAGTCAGCATTGCTTTTCGTTTCTTTGAAAAGGTTTGCTGGTGGCATTGTGTAGTAACAAGTGATGGTGATCAGAATCTCGTAGTTATAGCAGACGGTTTCGTAATCGAAATACTGATTCAAATAGAAGAAAACCCAAAAACACCAGTATTGTGCAATACCATTTTCCTCCTTTTTTGTTCCATTCTCTTTTGACGTTCCTCACCCGAAGCTGAACATCAAGCAAAAATAAGGACTACATAGCTTCGTTTAAACTTAAGTTTGCGTTTTTTCTTGTTCATTCTTCACACAAACATCAGGATGTATATGTACAGTCCTCGAAATGTAAAGACGGGCATTTCCCTTTAGTGCAATTTCACCCTTCATTCCTGAGTTCTTGCTAACAAAACGAAATTATAGTATGATCATTCAGAATGTAACTCAGTCTTTCCAGAAGCTGGCAAGGACAAGTTCACAGGTTTAGTACAAACATCGTACAGTGGAATCGTGTAGTAGGATTTGTTTGTATTTAGTAACAAATTATGTAGGGTAAAGTTGTGAGCTAGCGCAAGAAATTTGGAGAGACGGTGGCGAATAAGTTTATATCCTGCTTTCGCTCCCGGTATATGCAACCTTTACCAAAGAGGGTGCAAAACAAAAGGGGTGAAAATCCTTGCAGTAAAGGACGGAGCATCAGTCTTTTATAAACAGACTTCACAGGTTTATGTTTGTGGTTCAAATATCAGAAGATGATACTGACACAATTGTTTATATGAGAGGGAAAGTTCTCGCTGCTTTTAAACTATGGATAAATTGATATTACCAATCCATACAGTAAATAAAAAATTACGCGATTAACAGTGGCAAGTCTCCTAACAGCAGTATATAAATCAAACTGCATCCCAGAATCCCAGAGAAGCTATAACGAACATAAATCTTAACTAGCACAATGAACTCGCAAGCTACATCATAATTTTTGTTATTTCAATTCTCTAACGTAAAATTAAATTATTATAAAAAAATATATCGGAAAGGTTGAATAGTAGCAAAAATGTTTAGAAATACATCAATTTAAAAAGCCTACTTCTATAATCATACCAAACGTTACAACAATCATCTATATAAATGTTTTCCAAAAAATGTACCCCTTCCAAACATGCACCAAGATTTCATTACATTTATTGAGTATTTGTGGCACGTTCAATACAGGTATTAAAAATTTTATCTAGCTACTGAAAACATGGACGTATGAAAATTCTTTGACTGAAAATGACTATTCTCCAAGGACAAAGTAGCTATTTTCAATTATTGCGAACATCAACCAATGATTTACGGATGACTTACGCACATCTCTTATTCAACCGCTTCCCGTTTTCATATTAAAAGGGAAAGGGAAACTGCAGTTTATGGATAAACTGTACAAGTAATGAATTTAGGTGCATATACAGAGATATACAGATGTTTGACGTTAAAGGTTCTTATGGAACCTTTTATTTGTCCCTTGATAATTTGCCTGTCACTTTTTAATACCACGTTCACAAAAAATTCTCTGAAAATGGATGTAATTTTTAGTGCCGTAATGTGAAACATACATAAATGTAGCCGCAGCATATAACCGGCTTCTATCATTCAAGAATGCAGTCATTTGTATCCTCATAATAAATTTAGGTAGAATTGACAGAATGCATAGTTGATGATAATAGAATACAGCAGAACGCACTACAATTCGTGTAACAAGTAAACAAAGCACAATACTTATAACAAGGTTTTACAGTGAAAGAAATCATAACCAGTTTCAGGTATTTGTGACCCGTTAAAACCCCGACGAAAACTTATGAACTAGAGTGAAAGTAGCATGCCAAAAACATAAACCTTTGCACTTTAATTTTATCCGACAATACACTAAAGTCAAGTAGAGTGGTCGTAAGTTTTGCATTTCTATACTTCCAGCTCCATCTGAATTTGTATAGATTCCTTTCAAGTGCAACTACCTCATTATTTCATCAGCCGCAATTATAATCACTGTGTCGTTTACCAAAATCCTAAAGCTTTGGTTTAGCAAATCTCATCCGTTAAGCAGGTACTTCAACCACAACAATACATAAATGGTTTTCATTTCATCTGAAATCACCGATAACAAGCAAGGTAAATACTAGTTTCTTACAGGAAAGATATTTCCAAAACTGTTCATGATACTCAAACAATGTGTATGTGAAATGACACATAACCATCAAAGAGAAAAGATTCTGATTGTCATGTCATGCTATTGAGTAAGTTATTCCAAAGATACATATGGCAAATACATTTAAGAAATGAAGTGAAGAAATAATGCATAAGTTACAAGGTTTAGAGATTTCATTAAGTTTTATATCGAAATGAAGTGTATGTAAAAGAGAAAGAAACTCAATTTTCCTTTTTTGTCTACTCTGCTGACATTATTGCTTTCACTTTGCATATTACATTTCACCGAGGCGCAATTAAGCAAAAGTTATTAGATTTGCAACATTCCACATCTGTATGCTTATATTTATATTACTACAAACGGGATGACTTAATATTAGTTAAATGACTTTCACCGTATTTTGCAAGCGTATTTTAACAAAATTGCACTTATTAAGTCAATTCAAGGATACGTTTTTTAAAAAGAACAAACTACATATTTATTTGCAACCCTTTTCCATAACGGCTTTTCTTACCCCAGCAAAATATTTTAAACGCCAATATTATAGCCCCTATAAATAGTGTACTCGTTTACGTTGCTTACTCTGTTTCATTTTCATCTAACAAAATCCAGCTAGCGCAAATACATACGAAATGCTAGCGAGAGCGATGCAAAAGGGAAGAAGAGGGTGAGAGCGAGAGGGATGGAACTGGAACTAGTCGGAGAGCCTCAGCTGTGCTGACTCTTCTGGATCGATAATTCTTATTTTACACCATGAAACTTTCATAACCAAGTTACTTAGCTTGTTTTCGTGTCACTTACTCACTTATTGTCAAATCTGAATGAGACTCAACTATAAGTGACAAGCTTATTATTGCGCTTTCCCTCACCCTCTCTCTCTCTTCCCTACTAACTTACTTGAATAAACGAGAGCACTACGAAGTGATATACTCAATGATGTCTGAATCTTAGATGAGAACGAAATGAAATCAGTGTATCTGCCATTGTATAACCTAGACATATACATACTAACATTAACATTTCAAGTATCAATATCTGTAATGTGTTACACAGCGTTTCACCCATCAACAAATGGCAAATTAAAGCAGAAACGTTGACAAGCTAATCATGTTGTTGTTGTTCAAATGAACTTACGATATATATCATGTTTCAAGTTAACCAACACAGTGGGAATGAGGTTTTATTGGCCGGTTTTCATCAGAGAAAGTTTTGGACTGATTTATTTACTAAAATAATTTAACATGATAATCTAACGTTCACGGACGTGTGATGGATAGTTCGTGCTATTAACAAGCCGAAGCCAGGAACGGATTTTTTATTCACAAATGAAAGTTTTGAATACTCTATATATATCTACCTTGTTCTATAATCTCAGAGTGTTACTTAGTTTTTAATTAAAGTTTTGACAGTTTTTATTTTAATATTTGAGAGAGTAAACAAAAGTCAGCTGCTGCCTATTTGATGTTGATCATGTATATATATAACTTACGATATATATCATGTTTCAAGTTAACCAACACAGTGGGAATGAGGTTTTATTGGCCGGTTTTCATCAGAGAAAGTTTTGGACTGATTTACTAAAATAATTTAACATGATAATCTAACGTTCACGGACGTGTGATGGATCTCTTTTATTCATGTAGAGCGAATTAGTTGGGTCAAAGCTGAAAAGCCAGATAGGATTTCGCAATATGAATAAGACATGATGTAGCCTGGAACATTCGATTACCGGTATTTGTTGCACAAACAATACACATTTACTCCAATCACATTTTCAGTTTCGCGCATCAAAATACTCATTAAATTATGACTTTTAATCCTCCACTTCCGTTTTTTTAACAGACAATTCTGGATTTTTTATTTTTCTGGCATACATCCAAAATCCAAGTTGCATTTTTATTCATGCACACACAGCCTTTGTAAACGATGAGACTGTTTATAATGCATCCTGATGATACTGCATGTATACATATTGGATTGGAAAAAAAGAGCAAGGTGTTTTTTGTAAAGTCATTTTCTACGACGATTTTTTTTGAGAACTTAGTACAAGCTGCATAATTCTAAGAGTTTTTTAAAAATAGGACGGAAATAACCACACGGCACAGCCCACAAAAATATCTTTGCAAAGCAAAACCCTCACTTTTGTAAACTGTCATCTTGCTGTAGGTTGGCTTGCACCATCAAAACCATTTTATGGTTCACTTTATCACAAGAGGACATGTCTATTTTCTATTTGCATAGCGTAAAACAAACTTAAAGACTTGTTAAAATTACAAGTCAAGGCGAAACGGATCGTGATTTCATTGCATGCACACATAAAAAAGGTTGACGAAAGTTCGTTTCCTTACGTAATCCGTATCTACAGTCTGGATTCTGGATGCATGTAATCAACCCTCACCGATGTTATTAAAACCCTCACTTTTGTAAACTGTCATCTTGCTGTAGGTTGGCTTGCACCATCAAAACTATTTTATGGTTCACTTTGTCACAAGAGGACATGTCTTTTTTCTATTTGCATATCGTAAAACAAACTTAAAGACTTGTTAAAATCACAAGTCAAGGCGAAACGGATCGTGATTTCATTGCATGCACACATAAAAAAGGTTGACGAAAGTTCGTTTCCTTCCGTAATCCGTATCTACAGTCTGGATTCTGGATGCATGTAATCAACCCTCACCGATGTTATCATGTGTGTCACATGAACAAATGCGAGATCAATAAAGGACTTTTCACGATATGCCGATTCTTAAAATAGCTAGGTACACATTCAAGTGCGAAACTCTTAAACTCAACTTTAACATGTCTTATGTTTACAAACTCATCAAAGTGCTTTTACATCCTGTCTACACTGCAACACATCCTTTTCTTGAAATTCCCTTGATGCTAAACACTTAAAACCTTGCATTTATGTACATTGAATCGACTTGATTTTTTTACAAACCCGCTCGTGACACTCAAATGCGAGATAACTAATGGTTTCCTTTTCTTTCGGTCTGGACTGAAACTAGAACACATTCCAATGCAAAAAAATAACCCTCATTTATTACGAAAATGCGTGCAGATAAAATATTTGGAGAATGCAATTCATAGAAACAAGACCATCTGGCTGGACGAAACAAAACACTAGTTAATTTATGTGCTGGCTTGCACACCCGTTCCAACTGAATAAGCAATATAAATTCCTTCCTAAGGCATTTTTATTTTTCCAGTATTCCTTGTAATTATAATGAATAAACAAACAGTTGCATTAATTTTATCTGACATAGCTTGGCCTGCCTTGAATAAAAATTTTGCGTTTTATTTTTCATAAAAGTATTACATATACCTACATGGATCATATATGTTTTACATGTAAAGCAATTTAAGTCAGCTAACATCTGGCCGATTCCTTTTTTCGCACCCTTTACTCTCAAGACAAACATTCAACATTACTTTAGGCAATTCCCTCCGTATTTCTTGAGAAATTACAATATACATACCTAATTTATTCGCAAAAATAGCTGCGTAGGTATATTTTATGAATTTTTTCAAATTAAAATATACAACAACATCCTCTTCACAAGGACCATGGATTGAAATTTGATAATGTAAAATGCAAGTATAAAACTTATTTATTCCACCTCATATAAACTTCGTCCATCTAACTAACTCGTTTTCACCGTTCACTCATATCATATCGTGTATAGCATTATTAATACTTAACATCTGTTATTTTCTAAGTCTTACTTAACTGTTACTTAACGTCTGTAAGTCGTTTTTACGAACTATAACATGCGATTTCAATGAAGCAAGTAGTATAGGTACATGCACATACATATAAGTATCTATCTATCTATACAAGAGCAAAGTCTTTGTTTTTAGAGCTGATCTGAGCCGCTTCAAAATGCGTACGAAAATACGTGTCGTGCATTCTATGAATTTTATGTTATCTGATACAAGTCGTTATACAATCCATTTCCTGTCATTAGAAAGTATATACAGTATGAAGTACGCAGTTAAGCAGTAGGTCAACATCAGATGCACCCATAATCAACCTTTCGTTACATTCACTACATTTTACAACATGTTGCTATTACTTTTTTACTAGTTTACCTAGAATGCAATGCAAAACGCAACCGTTGCGTTGCGTTAAATCAACTGCATAGTACATTATGCTTGCATGCGATTTTTCTTAATACAAATTAACACCAAGCGTTAATATACATTTCCACCCCATTTTTTACAAGCGTTCAACCAGATGCAAGTTCACCCCAAGCAAGGCCTAAGAACAGGCCAGCGCATAAATTCTCATTGAGTAATCAATAATTACATCGACTAGACACGTGTGTATTTCATTCATGTCACGAATACAAATTTTCGTGCAACAATTGGAAATTCTCCAGTAGTAGAGTTGTTGAGTATCATTCACAATCACATACTTATCAGTCAACAACATCATATATGAAGCACACTAGCACACGTTTACATATGATCACTATCATTGATCATGAAAGAGTAACAGAAACAGTATATTATTATACTTCAATATGATAAGCAATGTTGCTGCCTCGCTGATATAAATACATACGCAATCTTCCAGCAAATCAATTAATCTTGATCAATACGTCTGACTAAGTACAAAGCTGACAAAAGCAGAGATCTGGATGGCGAGAAGCTCATTATACTACTAAATTAATCTGACTGACCTCCCCCACCCAGACCTGTCAAAGTGAATAATAATACAAGCAGAATACCAACTACCAACATTAACTATCCTTTAAGCATTATTCACACTTTCGATTTCTTACATACATTGATACACACAGAGGCAACGCATATTTGTATACTCCTCCGGATGATGAATAGCAAACGAGTAGATTAACTTTCTCCTCACAACTGTGCTACATCATCATTATGATGTAATGAAAACAACGCCACCAGAATTCATCATTAGTACACAGCAGAAAACGATGGTTAGTAAAAAACGAACCGACTACGCTTGTTTCAATCACACAACTTGCTTGCTTGCTCACAAGTCTTGCTTGTCCTTGTCAAACACATTAACACTCCTGCTCGGTAATATCATTGTAATTGTATAGAAGCGGGACTGCGAAGAAGATTTCATGAAATTCAAATTGAAAATAGCAAAAATATACAGATGATAAGATGCTGACGTACGCCGTCCCCAAAGGCAAGGCGACAGAAGTGATGAATTTCATTATCATCAGGATCAAATCAAGTATGCAAATAAATGCAAGGAGATGAATGTGGAGGCAATAACAGATTGCGCATCGCAAGAAATGACATTAGTCTTCACAGAAGAAGCAATGCTCTGAGATCTTTAGAGAGCATACAGAAAGGTTCAAGGTCTCTACTTTCCATATCAGACAGGAAAAGGTATTGCAATACAGCAGTTAAATGCAATCCATCCCATCCTATGCAAATGCATTTTGACACTATAAATGACTTCATAGCGTTACTTGTAAGCTTGTAACAAACTCGAAATCTTACTGAAAATAAAACGAGAGCTTTAGAGCGTTGTAATCTCCAGACGATAATGACGATATACCATTTTTCTTTTAGCACCATAAGATCACGATCGCATCATATTGTATTTCGTAATACCTAATTTCTATTGCTTGGTACAACTCAGATATGTCATATTTTTTGCATGCAAATTTGCACAATGAAAATAAATGTATTTATGTCATTTACAGACTTCTACTAATATCACATGCAAAAGTATTCTGACTCTGACTCATTTTGTCATGCTCTCATCATCCACATCAGGACTATTCCAACTGATAAAAGATATCTGAGATCATTTGGTATTGACCAGTACGCCCTGTAATTTTGACAAAGGTGTTAAACGAAAACTCCTTTAAAATATGCTGGTAAAATGAAACAATGCATCCGTGCGGGTAATAAAATGAATGACAATATTTCACGTTCACAGACGATATAACGTGTTTGGCTTGCCATTTGTTTTTTATTTCGACTACCAATCATGTTAAACATCACACAATACATGCATACTTAAGCCTCTCTTCTTTTATAACACACGTATTTATACATGGACAAATGCACCGAAACTGGCTTAACAGGGAGTACACAATAGAAAGGAGAGGTGTTAGATACCTATGCAAGTGTATTTTTAAGCGCCCACGACAATAATATAAAGCATCATTATATTGGAACAGGTTGCAGGCGTCTACTACTTTAGCCAAATCAAACTTAGCAAAGCTGGTCCAACGGACTATTTGAAAGAAAACCCTTTCTGAAACCAAAGAACGAAAGATGATATGATAATGATGCTGACGATAAAGATTGTTTAGGTGATGATGAGTTTAAGAGAGCGTATAGAATGAACTTGCCTCCAGTCAGTCCAGTATGAAGGCGATCTGGCAAGCAATGGACAACAATAATACATAAGAATCAACCTGATCGTTGATACAGTAAAAACACAGGCACAGCTACACAAGTTGTTTTTCAAATAGGTAAGTCTGCATTCAAAACCGAGCTTGATGAAACAAAAATCTTACGGTTGAGTACATTAAAGATATCCCAATCATTTTATGCTCATTCTTGTTTGTATGCCTGTTTTATTGCTGCTGTGCTATGAAGCAGTGATCAAGAAGAAAGAGCCCATTGACCATCACAGCCCATCTTCATGCACGAAGAAAATTAACATGCCAATCCGACATTCAACTGCTCATTGACCAATAGCCCATGTCTAGCAAGCTGGATCGCGTGGTTGTTACATGGAGAAGAATCCAACCAAAGCATAATAGAAAATAATGGAGAATTAAAAAAGGAGAAGAGTCTAACCATTATGGAACACCAGCAGCAAGACTTGTCATGCCATGCCGTATACCTTTAATACATCCGTATCAGAAGAGAAGTCAACATTGTATTCATGTCAGTATTATATAGTATGGAGCAAGTCTAAAAAGTCTGTATAAATACAAACACCAAGGCACGCACGTCAACTGCATTTGCCTTCCCTATGAGTACGATAGAGTAAAGGAGTACGACTAAATAATTCCAGCATCTTTTATTATTTTGCAGCAGTGTGTAAGTAATAGTAAAATATCCTTCTGGCAGCATAATATACGAAAAGTGTAGCAGTAGTGCTATTAACTATAATTTTGGTTTTAGCCGGCTCTGTAAGCAAATTGTGCATAAGTACAATTTTTTGTGAGAAGAGGATGATGGAGTTAGTATGACTATGTATTTTCATAAGCTAGTTTTTAAGACTGGAAGTAAGTCAAGTCCAGAATCTACTAAACAGGATCTCATGCTTTTCATCCATTCTTTTTTCCTTGCCTCTTTTTGCTCCTGCTCTTATCGTATCACAATAATAACATTAACTGTGTGATATGTAGTTTTATATGCAGTGCATGCCATGCCGTGTGGTGTGTATGTATATACCTAGGTATGTATTGTGTATCTTGGAATTTTATGAGAATGTCTATTTTTAAACGTTATGTTATGTATATTCATGCCACTTAGCCCTCAAAAGAAAATACCACCATTCCATCTTTTACCAGTTTTAATAGCTTGCTTTGCCACAAGGCTTACTTCCAGTCACGTCCGCCTCTCTCATCACCACTCCTCTACACTATATCCCAATGAAACATGGACCAAAAAGTAATGAAAACGGTTAAAGAAGTAAAAAATGAGAGAAATAATAATAACAAAAGCGATTTTCCATCTTAGAAGCTCGTCAAGCTTAAAATCTACCTTTTGTAAGTCGTATAAATAAAAATTTGAATAAAAATAAAACGTAAGCTTCTAATTTCGAACTTAAAAATCCAGAACATATATGCAAAAGCCATTATCCCTTGATACATGTACCTATATTTGCAATGTACCTAAATCTCTAACCAAAGACCACTTTTGCATGTGTATTCTATACCGAATAAGTTGTCATTGGCATTGCCACGATAGCAATACTGACATTGGCATGTCAGCGTATCTGGATAGGTATGCAAATCTGGAACTCGAGTTATGGAGCCTCTGAATGCATCGGCTTTGCCGACTTGCAAATCTTTACTAAAATAACACAATAACTTATGCGCTTTGCCGCTTCTTAGAGCAGATTCTGCATTTAGTAAAACACACGCAACATGGTGATTAGTAGGGCTGCAATGGAACTCGAGTTTTTACCAGTATGTACTGACCATAACACCAACTTAATTACATAAATGTTACAGCACCATTTCAGACCAACCGTGAATAATTTAACCAACTACTTAACTTTTTTGCACTACACCTTTCCACTTGAAAGATTTAAAACCTCGTCCTTTAAAAGAGACTACCTCAAACGGTCACAAATATATTCACTTTGAGTGACATTCAAGGTTTCAAAATGCTTTGGCGTTTGGCCAGTCAATTACTTAAATACTTTCTCCTGCATATGCTATATTGTTTAACGCTGGTCTTCAGAATTTTGTGGCAACCAATAAAAATTTAATTCAAAACATATTCTTACCTGATCGTCTCCGCAATTTCCATTGCTCCATCATAGCGATCCTAAAACACATTAAAAATTAACAATTATTCCTCCAAACCAAACCAGCGCTTCACCAAAAACAAGTTAACCCTTAAATAATAAAATGCTTATCTAAAATTCGCTTACCTTTCCCCCACTAAGTGGCCAGGTGTACACCACCGGTTCCGCACCTACCGGACTATGCAGCTTCAATTCCAGCGCCATTCTATCGCTACACGTATTAGTCACCACTTCAACGTTCCTTCGCCTATCAATCATTAAAACGATGGAGGAGTAATCACTGCCAATTTATTTTTACACACCATCAAAATACACACTTTGCAATGCAAACACCAAACGCACCAAACAATTCACATTTTAAAACAAACTCACATTTTTTCAAACGTGCATTTTAAAAGCACAAATGCACTATAAACATATGAACAACTTGAATAATACTGACCAAATTAAACCACTTTTCACTGTTATCCTGCCTGGATATTCAAAACGCTCTCATTTCCCCTAACTTTGCAATTCTCCTGATATTGTTTTCGTTGCATAACTCTTTTTCTTCATTCAAAGCACACTATTTTTTATACTAAATACACCCCCACGCACCCCCTCGCAACTCGTCACCATACCATTCATTCATTCACCCGTCGCGCACCGGAGAAAGCCTTTTAGATTTTTGCATGAGATTTCCGTAAAACAGCTACATTTTCGTTCAGCCCTGTTTTAATGTTCGGAAGGAAGAAATTTGTGAATTGCAAAATGTTTGGAACCTGCCCTGGAGGATGAATGCAGAAAAAGTTTGATCGCTGAGGGGATTCATTGTGCAGTCCGCAGGTGGACGCCATTGCAATACCTGGTTTAGTTATTACACAAACGGCGATACACTTTGGCATTCGTATTTAGCATGAAAAATTAAAGGGCGGATTGTAGGGGTTCTAGGGTGGAAATGGAAACGCATTTAGTGGAAAGGTATTTTCCAGAGCGTTTAGGTTTTAAAGGGCGTCATTCATTCGAATATCATCAATTTATTTGATATCTCCCAATGCTGACCAGTATATTCTTGTTGACCACAAACACCAACTGGTCACTTGTCAAACCGCGCCTCAACCCTAGCCTTGCGAAATCTCCCGTGTTGAACTGGGGGAGTAAAAAGATAAGCCAACCCCCAGAAACGCCGCTTTATACTTTGGTCACAGTTATAAAAGGAATGCCATATATGATAATGTTATTTCTTATAAAATATCCCGGATGGTAGAATTTATAGTCCTATACGCTTTTATACTTTCATCAAAACATTTTTCGACTTTTATAAAATATTTCAATGGATTACCGAAGGTCTAAACGAAAAATCATATAAATTGTGAAACTGAGTTTTCGTTTTCTTCCAATGTCAATCACATTGTTTACAAAATCTTTCCAGGAATCCAAGTAGAAATGTATGAATCAAAAACATGTTCACATTCGCAGAAGTGAATAAAGATACTAAAGGAGTCGAGCCGCCAAGCAAAATCTTAATTTAACTTAGGTATTGAAAATGAACTACATGACTCATGATTTGCTGAATTTACTAATGTCTCACAAACACAAATGAACTCACAACTTTTGCAACCACTCACGAACACCTTAATTTTTTACAAAGATGATATTATAGTATCGATTAAGGTGACCATCTTTAGCAATGAGCTCTTGACGTGAAGGAAGATTTCACAGGATATATATGTTTTTTTTTGAATTACATGAGTTCACTTTGGGCAGCGTTTGGGAATCCATCCAGCCAGCCCTGTGGTTGAATGCACTCTTCCGAGCTAGGCAAAGCTCATCAAAGCATTTTCATATCAAAAGAGAAGTTTTTGAGCATTGGAGAGACGAAGAATGAGATAATATATAGGCAAGAGAGTACATGTACAGAACGAAGAGACGATTACATACTACAAGAAGGATATATAACACATCACACATCCTATAGTAAAGTACAAAGTAAGCAAAGGAACTAACTTTTTTGTCAGTAAAATGTGCTTCCATACTTTCCGATTCCATTTTACTACTCTACTATGTAGGTATATGTATCAAAAGTTGAATGTATATTTCATAATATATAAATACTTTTTCCCATACTTATTCAGAAAATGGTAAGGCAGTGGTATATATAGAGGCAGTTGCTTTTTATGTATTATTATAGAATGGCACAATATACCTAGTTTTCATCTCTTGTGTAGAGCTTCCATTGAAACCAGCAGGATAAATATAATATGTACATACGAGCTACAAAACATTATTAAGGAATAGCATTTCACATTTACCCATGACATGAATGTATGCAGTGTGTTTTGGATAGGTTTTGTACTATGCATTTCGTTGGAAGTCTTGTGAATGTGAATATCATGCCACTACAATGTTTTTACTTAGGCATACATATAGAATGTACTTTTACCAACAATGCCTTTTATAGTTAAGAGTGAACAAAGTTGAATATAGTTGTATCTAAATGTGGATATATACATACGTACATACCTAAGCTAGATTCTCTAACTCACAAAATGTATATTATGTATGTTGTGTGTACATAAGTGTGGTTAACATCAACATTCGCTTCTCTGCCTCTGAAAGCGCAAATCCTCTTTCTGAACATTGCATCCCATTTTGCCTTTTCTTTATTACATCGACTTTGCTTTCCATTCCAAATAGGCAATACAGCAAACCAACCCAAAAGCAAAAGGAGAGAATGAGAATAAACGAGCCAAGCAAAAGTAATAATACTTCGCTGTGAATGCTCCTTTAGACGAAATTGCTCCCTGTAATATTAGAGAGTGTAAAAGATATATATACATTTACATTACATTCGTAGAAAACTTCCTTTTATACGCACATCATCTCCATCCACGTCGTTTGAGCGAGCACACATGCTATTTAGTTGGCAGTAAGGTTTTTAAATATATATCTTACCAAAGGGGAAAATGTTATAAAAAAAGTTTGCTTTATACTTTACAATATTGCCTTAGTTCCTTTTTATGTTTAATAGAGGAAAGCATGCAAGTCTCTGCTTACACACACATGCGGCATCATGGCTTCTGACTATGACATGGAATGGAATGTGTGTATTCCATTCCATGAACAGACCAACAACCATACAACAGCAAAAAGTTGACTCCATAAAGGTCTTTGCTTCCTCCTGCTAAAAAGCCTTGAAAAAGGGCATTCATATTTTGGTTAGCTGTGTGCGAGCGAAAGAGTTACCTATACATGTAGAATACCTCTTTCGATTCAAATAGTAAATTCGTAGGCACGTACGTCTACGTACGTAGGTATATGTGCGCGCTTCGTTCATTTACAGATCAGCTCGATAACCATACTACCAACATGATAAAGAGTAGAAAGACCTCCCCCTCTTTCCTCTTCGTATTCTCATTCTCAGCCTTCTTCAGAAGTTTCATGCTCAAGTCTTCAAATACTGCTTTCGTTATTATAATGTATAATACAAAAATACAAATGCCAATACTAACAACACAGTTGTGAAGCTTATATGATATCTTACATTTGTATGCCTACTAGTGTTATTAAACACACCGGAGAAATTTCTTATGGAAAGACGAGAGAAAGGAAATATATAAGTGTTTGTATCTGTACAATTTTGGAGGATGAAATGAAAAATTTGTTTAGGTATGTAGTAATGCATCTAACTCTAACTCCCCATCTTGTATCAACTTCTGAAGACAAACTGTGTATATAGGCTTTCAGAATAAATTGTTTGTGCAGCAATGGAACAGACAAAAAATTGCCTGACTTGTACTACTCCCGAGTAAAGATATTTCATGAATAGATGTACATATAGCAAGAGAACGGAACGGAACATGGTGTTCTTTCTTCATCATCATGAACTACTGACACTAAGTATGTGTGCGTGGTGTGTTGCATATTGCAATAGTAAGAAAAGAGTAAAGTATGCAATAATATGGACAAAACATACATTTATAATAAACATACCTTGCAGAGCAAAGGATGTTATGAAGATTCCCAATACCTACGTGTGTGTGTATGTTATGTTATAAATAGGAATATTATGTATCAGCATCAGCATCCGTTGAGTTTTGAAAATACAGATTCAGATGATCTATCCATGGTACATTTCTTGCAACACACATCCCTCGAGTATTTCTTCAGAGTTGAGAAACATACATAATGGTAAAGATGCTTCACAAGGACCAGCCCTGCAGGCTCAAGGATACACCCTCTTCTATAAATTACAAGATACGAAAAACTCATGGCGGACTTTTGTCCGGGTGATTTTGTTTGACTTGGTGTATTAAATGTATACATAGTATAGAAGTCAGAAGACGATTTTTACAAAAGAAGTATTACGTGCTATTTACAACAATATTTTGCAAATTAACATGCTGCTAAGTACGCAGTTTGATTATGAGCACTGTAAATCTTATCCCAGTGATGCTAAAAAGTCAATGCATTTTGATCTGAAACAGATTAAACTATTGTATTTTTTTGAAGTACTCTATGTATTTAACTGACAACGAAACATTTGTAGCGCCTGTAATTGTAATAATGTCATCATATCGAATGAATAAGAAGAAAATTATTAATTTAGAATGAAAATTCAATACATACACCTTGACGAACTGTATTCTGTATTTATTCTCTATCAGTCCGATTGTTGACTGACTGGTAGTGGAAGAGGGTTAGGATAGAATATAAAAGAGGACATGCGACAGCCGGTTTACAAGTTTTCAGCTTTTACAATCCCGTAGAAGGAAACACGGCAACGGACTGGACATCTCTGTGGAATTTTGGAACTTCAAGAGTTAACTCGGAGTTTGTTTGCGCGGAGTAAAATTTATTTTGTACAGATGCTGCAAGAAGGCTCTCTAAGCTATCATATATCAGTTACGAATTTAGGAATACAAAAAACACAAACGAGACAGGAAAAAACGGCTTGGTTTGTTTAGCTTTAGTAAACTTGGATGAAAGGTAACTTAAGTAATGCACATTTATAACATGGTCCCTTTGTTCAATTCGTTCCGTCTGAAACGTTTTGTATCAGATTGGTTCTTAATATTCGCAAACAAGATTTTTTTACAGCAACTTTTCTTATTCTAATATTATACGATATACTTTAGCAACGCTACTTACAACAATATACAAAATACATGCTGGCAACGAGGAGTATACATTTAATCAAAAATATGTTTAACATTTGTTAATTATATGCATGGTAGATACATAGCATTGCAATATATGGCTAAGTAATGATAACTTCTTCAGATATTGACTTAAATTTGGAAACACTGTAATTGCGTATCATATCAATATTTTCAGCGGGTATACTTCTTTTTAGTTTGACATCTTTGTTTTTGCTGCTAGATCATATCATAATTACAAGATGCACTATACTGCGAACCGAAATCTAATTGCATATGAGTCTGTACATCTTCACTCAAACTTAACATATGTACATTAAGATATGAACTGAAACTGCTTGATATTGATGCATGGAGTTAAGAGTTGAAGTGTAGTATATAGGATGTCAAACGTTTTTACATTTGCCAACAACTTAATAAAGCATACAGTACAACGAACTATATTGTACTTTGATTTGAACTATCACTATATCCATTGAATGTCGGTCGTACCACGGGGACGGGATACTTAATCAGAGCACAAAGTTAAGTTATCGGAGAAGTTGCTTTTTTGGGGAGTGAAAAATCGCAGATGCAGGCAGAGTAGGAAAAGACGAGGTGCATTTATCATTATAGAAAACTGAATGGTATGATATCTTGGTAAATGTAATTGTGTAGTCTAGTTCCGAGTCGGATGTGTTCACAATTAATTAAGCCTTCAGAATCACGCTTAAGCAGTTTCATTAGTGCTGTGCTGGTTACATTCCTTTTGGAGGCAAACGAATTTTACGAGCTGTTTTACAAAGTTTTCAGGTTGAACAGGTAAGTTTTATTCAGTCTAAATTATTGTATTATCTTAAGCTGTATTTTTAAGGTGATAGGAATTAATCAAACAGCAAAAATTGGTATGCTATGTTTTTTCCAGGATTTGGACATAATGGCAACTAGGGGTGGAAACGGCAACAGTCCGTCTGAAGGTAATCCGAACGAGGGTTTGTCCTCCAG